>SCLH01000262.1:116045-142504 GCA_004367855.1 Oikopleura vanhoeffeni | reverse complement strand
ATTTAATCTAAAACAATTTATTTTTATCTATTTGAGCGAAACAAAACTTAGAGAAAAAACGAGAATTTTTTTGAAAAATTAGAATTTACAAAATCCTTGTTTCTCCATTAATACTAATAAGAAAATAATTTTGAAAAATGCTTTAGTTAGGTAATTATTTAATCTTTCATATGTAATCAAAAAACATGATATCAAAATGTCTGAGTTTTGATATATAGACAGAAATATTGAAAATGTGACTTTTATCGCTGAAGGAGTGTCGCTTTTGAGCCCTTTGAAATTAAAAATATACTGTTTTAAAAAGATAAGTTTGAAGATATTTGTTTGAACTTTCTTAATAAGTCGGAACTTTGAGATCAGATGTGTGATAGTGATTTTATGATTTTTTGAAAAGGGCTTGTACAATTTAGTACAATAAGTGTGTAATGGGATATAAAATTATTGGTGTGTAATGGTTAACCATTAAAGCCGTTCGGGATATATTCTAAGCAAAAAAAAATGATCACATATCTGCTTGTTATTCTCAATATCACCAGAAAAATCTTTATTTATAATTATTTTGGTTAAAATGACAAAAAAAAATTCGGAGCCTCAGTCAGCGACGACCATCCTCTTGAAGATACACATAAACTAGATTCAAAGCTAAGAAAAGCTATTAGTGTTATTATGACCCTTTTTTCTGGTGGATTCGCCATAACATTGTGTTAAATTGTTTTTCATGTACACCAGATACAAAAAAGTAAGTTTTTAAGGAAAAAAATCAATTTTTGATAAAAATCATTATTTTTATGGTTGACCTGTATTGTAGACATAAACATGAGGGTTAATAAAATTAAAATAGTGAAATTAAAAATTTGTATGTGATACTAATGATAAGCAGATTTCCCCGAAAATTGAGTTCCTATTGTTAAATGAGAAGAAAATACATTTTGAGTCAGATACTTTTTTAACTTTTGAAATATCTCATTAAAAAATGTATATTCCTTTATTCCCCTCTCAAAGATTTGGTCCCTCAAAAACACGAGGGGGGGGGGAGAAAACGACGCGTCATTTAAAAACGAGTCGTCCAATTTAGTTCTTTGATAACTCAAACTGAGCACTATTATCTAATTAATATAAACATTAAAAACTGTTTCTGATAGGACCAATTTTTCTATTTTTTTTTCTAAGATTACTGAAATTGTTTGATTATTAGTTTTTCTTAAAAATAGAAACAAAGGTCTGAGAAAAAAAATAAAACAATCTGATTCGGTCCAATTTTTATTTTGTATTACTCACTAGATATTTGTGCACAGTTTGAGCTATCTAAAAACCTAATCGGATGACTCGTTTTCAAATGACGCGTCGTTTTCTCACCCCCCGTGTTTTTGAGGGACCAAATCTTTGGGAGAGGGTAATAAAGGGATATCATTCTAAAATAAGGCAGTAACGGCAAAAATCGACCAGCTCAGATTCAATTTATTTCGGAGCACTTTAAGTTTTTGTGCTGCAATTGACTCAGAATAATTTTTGGAAAAAATTATTTCCCTTTTTCCAAAATAAAAATTTTTCGAAAAATTTTTGCCCATCATTTGGCTTAGGAAATTTCAAAAAAAGTTTTGCGCTTTTTAACACTGTCTTGGTAAAATTTGCCCCTACCGTAGGCAAAAAACATTCTGTTGGGCCTACCTTATCCTAAAAGAACATTCATTTCACTCTCTCCTTCCGAGTAGTGTTTTGAAACACAGAGAACAAAAATTGTAGGTCTTTATCTTGGCTAGCGCAATTTCGTAAAAGATCAGAAACTTCCCTAACTTTGTATTTTTTTAAGCATTTTAGGATGTTCTTGCTCATATTTGACCATAAATAGGATAAATAATAAAATCCGGCTTATCTTTCAAATAATTATCAGAGTTTTCTGCTCTATTCTTCACTGAGTGATGCACGATAACATTAAGTTAAGATGAATGTGGGTGTAAAAAATGCAAGATTTCATAGTGTTCGAATTGAATTCATTTCAAATAAATACTTTGAAGCCTGCTCATTGGCTCAGACGAAAGTCCCTTATTTTTGACGTTTCGAACTGTTTGAATTATATACGTGAATTATATATGTAGTGAAATTCAATGTACCTTGAGAATGAGTAGATACACATGTTAAGTTGTTAAAATCAGATTTTCATGCAACTTTTGACGATTTGTCGAAAAATTTCCTTTTAAAAAATGACTTTTGAAATTTTCAGGAAATATTTGTTATCCAATTCTGAGCAATATATTGTACTGTAAACGAGAAATTCGATCTTTTGCACTTATTTGTTTATATCGACTTCTTATCGACTCTTTCAGTCCACCTGAAGAATTGAGCAGTTTCCTAAGAAATTTCAACATTCTACACCCACAACCCCCTTAAATTGTTTTTGTGAAAGTTTACACTGTAAACCATGTTCAAAACAGTTAGTTTTCTAAGGTTAGTACTTTGAAATTATAATTTATTCTGATGAATTGACCATAACATTCAGTTGAATTGTTTTTTGAGTTTATTGAGTTAAACATGCAAAAATTAATTTATCTTTATTTGTGTAAGCAAAAATTTTGCTCTAAATGATTTTGTAAGTGAGATTTGGCTATAAACCAGTAAAGCCAGCATATCTGAATCAAGGGTCGGCACATTCGAAAAAATTCTTCGATCTGATTGGATCGGTTGACCCGACGAAAAAATAGGATCGGATCGGTGAACTCCGATCCGATCCAATTTTGCTGATCCCTGATTTTGATAGCCATGTACTCGCACATTTGCTGAGCGGCCCTTATTAACTTTCAAAAATCATATTCGATTCCCTCAGAGGGAATCCCTCTTCATGCCACGAATTTATTATACCGAATGTGTTTTAGCTTTTTGGGTGTTCCCCGGGGAGATTGAAACGCCCCTTAAATTAACTAACCAAGTCGCGCTCTGATTGGTTAAGCGTGAATCTCCTCGGGGAACACCCCAAAAGCTAAAATACATTGGGTACCTGTACGACTTATTTAATAGCAAGGTAGGCTTGACAAAAAATTATAGCCCATGTTGAGTAATTTATTTATAGGTTCTAGAAAATCATGAATAAAAATGATCTTTGAGATTTTTTTATCGATTTCATCAGGAAAGTGTTCGATAATGCAAAACCGTTTTTAGAATTGCCTATCATCTGGCTTGAAATTTTTGAAGTAAATTAAACAATAATTTTTAGCCGAATGATAGGCAAACAAATTTCCAAGCTAGAAAACGCATTTTTTCTGAATGGTAAAAAACATTTTAAATTTCATGAAAATGGTCTGTAGTAACTACAGTGTAGTTCACTTTAAGAAAGTACCTGCTTAATGATCACTCTCTATATCCCTATATATATATATCCCTTTAACGACTTTTTGTGAATCTAGGATGTGCGGGTTGAGGGAGCCAATTCAAGCACTCCTGAGACCCCTCCTGGTCACTCATGGGGCCGATTTTCAGCCCGCACATCCTGGATTCACAAGAGGTCGTTGAAGGGATATATATAATATGCTAAATATAATAATATTATGTGAGCATACCAAATTTCCAAATTATTTGCACATTAAAATAATATACATATTATTTGCAAATTTGGTATGCTGACATGCATCGGTTTAAAATGTCTCAAATCATGCTTTTTATGTTTTTTATGCTTATGCCCATGTTTTATTGCTAATTTTTTTGTTTATATAACATTTTCACGATGATATCAGCATATTATATGCTGCATATATTAACAAAAATTTTTTATATATTTGTTTGAATTGCATTTGTTTTATTGCTATTGTTAGTTTATATAACATTTTTAAGCATATTTTAGCATATATTGATATATGTTTTTTATGTTTTTGTCTTGCTTATGTTCAGGTAGGCCCAACTAAATTTTTTTTTGCCTACGGTTGCTGATTTTTTGATATTTTCTAAAAAAATATTAATAAACATGATCTATTAATTTTCAAATTTAACCAAGAAAGTCTTCAAAAAATGGAAAACTGTTTTTGAAATTGCCTATTATTTGGCTTTGAATTATTCTTGAATTTAATTCGAAAATTCCAAACCAAATGATAGGCAATTTCGGAATTTTTTTTCATTTTTGGAGACTTTCCTGGTAAAATTTTGAAATTGTTTTTGCTTACATCATTTCTATTCATGATTTCTAAAACATATCCAAAAATCAGCTACCGTAGGCAGAAAAACTTTCGTCGGAGCTACCTTAGATTATGTTACACATATATTAATATTAAATAATGATTTTATAATGAAAACTTCTTATTTGACATTTTGAAAAAAATTCGAAAAGAAAGTTTTATTTACCAACGTTTTGCATCATTGATGCATCTTCAAGACACTGAAAACTAACAAGATAAACATTTTGAAACCTGTTTTTGGCAAAAAAAGCGAAGTAGACTTTTTTCGCTCGAATTAGTAATTTGATAAAATGTCTGAATTTGTCAGCGTTTAAAACAAGCATATCTGTCATGCTAACTTTTGGTCAATGATCAAAGTCTTGGGACCAAACTGCTTCAAAGTTCAATCATCTGTAAACAACTGTCATCACATTTAGATAAAATTTTAAATAGTTCATTGATACTGTCGTGATCAAATTTATTTACGTGTTCTCAAGAAAAAATTTAAATCGTAAAAGAGTGTCAAATCTGACACGATTATGTTAAGGAAAAAATAATGACGCTGGAAATATAGTTTTCGTCACGTTTTGATTAATTGTTTAACTCTGGGACGCTCCAAATACAAAACTGAGCGGATGCAACAAATTCCATTTTAAGGCTCAACTTTGAGCGCTAATATTGCGATAACTACATTTCCGCTTATTTCTTGGCATCCCTATGAAATATATTCAGGTCCAAACGGCTGGTAATGATGAATTTTATTAAATATTTTACAATTTTCAGCAAATTTTATGTTAAAATCTCATAATAATAAAGCTTATCTTTATCAATCCAATTTTGAAAACCTTGTTATATCATATATAACTTATATGCTAAGCATAATGATAAGCTTGGATCCTTCAAACAGGAATTGGCATCCGAAATGAAATTTCTGCCCGGAAAACCGAGCTGGTCCGGTCAGATCGTTTTTTCCCATTCGATCCGATCAGGGAATTTTGAAATGGGCTTCCTATCCGATAACATTTTTTCCGAAAAACTTCTGATCTGATCGGATATGTGATCGAATCGGGTAATTTTTCAAAATAGGCAAATTTGAAATCAGGCTTCCGATCCGGTCGGATCCCATTTTTTCCAATTCAGGTCCAACCCGATCCGCAAAAATTTTGAGGCCTGAAATTTCCAATCCGATCAGCAAAATTCTTAAAAATTCTGTATTTTCGTGAAACATATTCGGCAATAAATTCAGAAAATTTCCAAAGAAAAGACCTACAAAATCAAACGTACACTATACGGTATAGTCTATACCTTGTTCTGTGGTACCAAATGTTCATCAAAAACGTCTTATTTCAGGGCCCATTAGTTTTCATATGCATTTAATAACCTCATAAAACGGTTTAACAATATCTTTGAATGAAGATTATCGTTAAGCTGCGATTCTTGTGAAAATATTTTTTGTTAACTTTTCAGGAATCTAGAATATTAATCATTCTAATTTTTCAAGAGATTTATCAATTCAATCAACTTCATACTTTCAAGATCGAGCGTTGGTAATTATGTATTCCCCTCATTAATCACGTGCTTCTAAAAACACATTAATTGAATAAAAGATTTTGCGGGAAAACTTGCGCGCTTGTTATTCGCTGCCTGTTTCCACGTTATTTGTTTCAGGGGATGACGCACTTTTTAAATAAAGAAAACTGAACTCCGCAGATTGTTTTGTAAAAAAATTTTTGTCTCAAGTTAAAAATTTTTTAACGAAATTTAAAAATAAATTCTAATATTATTTTTCTCAGTTCAAAAATCGTATATTTCGAAAACCGAAAAGTAATTTTTTTAATTTTTATCTGAATTTTTTTAAGACGTCAAAATTAAACGACATCAAAGGATTGTGTTAGTGATATTTTAAAAAACGACAGAGGAATTCTCCCTCGACATGAAAAAAAGTCCTCAAGAACCCCCGTAACTGAAATTTTGTGACTATCGAAAGGGATGCTGGCGTCATTGAACTGGTTTCATAAAATTAACAGCCCGGCGAAAAAAAGAACAAAAAAGTTTTTCTATAAAAAACTAGAATTTTTTAAGGACAAGGAGTCAAAAAAGTCCTTATATCTTTTTTCCTGGAAGTTGAAGGGGATGAGTTATATTGTCAATAATATTCGCCTTGATTTGTTCTACAAGATAAACATATCAAAGTCAATTTTTGAGCATTTTTTCTGCGGACCAATCAGGAGCCTTGCTCAAAAATTTTCGAAAAAGTCGAATTTCAAGAAATTGAAAATTTTTAAAATTTTCGAGATTTATACTTTTTTCAACCAGTGTCTAGTTTCGGCTTAGGGGACAACCGCGGACGGCCTAGGCGTCATTCAACAACCGAAATTGTAGAAAAAAACGATTAATCGGCATAAATGAGAGCTCTTAATCGATATAACACAAATTTCGGAATTCGTGGAAACTATGAATTTGCTCTTTGTGGTTCTGATTGTGTTTTGCTGTTGGATGACCTTTTTGTGACGTAAAATTCTCGAGGGGAAACGCCGAAAGCATTGTATGAGAGTTTGCTGCTATTAAAATGAATGTCATATCATTTAATTTCAAATATCGCGAGTTTATCAAAAACAATAATTATTTTGGATGACTTTTAAAAATGGTTTCTTGCCAAAAAATAATTAAATCTTCAACAAAAATAACCTTTGTTTGGTTTGTTTATCCCTTGGAGGCACAGAGCCTTTTGAAAAGCTCAAACCACTTTGAATCATCAAAAATGGTGGAAAAATAGTGGAAAAAAGCCCACATTTAGTGGCTGTTTTTATAATCAGGGGGAAGGGGCTTAGGTTGTTTGCGAATCCACTTTTCTTCCAAACTCATTATAAAAATTGCTGATTCACCAGCGAATAAATAAGTTTTTTGATAAGTATTTTGAGTCTACATGTATATTCTACGAAAAATTTACATTTTAGGAAGTTCAAGAGCCAAAATATTTTTTTATAAGTGAAATTTCAAAAAAACTTATAAACACCTAGTCGATTTTTGAGTGAAAAATAATCTTGTTTGACGTAAAAAAATATTTCTGACCTTCAATAACAATAATATCACATTTGGAATAAAATACAGCCGGAGTTTTCTCGTTAACTGCGTTTTTTTCATCCGCCGGGTAGACAGTAAATCGCGGAATTAAAAAAACGCCTTCGCTAAACAAAGATTTTGAACGTGTTTTCAGGAATATCAGGCTGTATTTTCTTGAATAAACGTTTAAAAATAAATCTGCACAAATTCTTTATTTTTTTTCGAATTCAAATCACTTGTGAAATTTTGATATATTTTTGACGTTTTTCAACAAGATAAAAGTTTATTATTTTTGTAATTTTACAGTTTCGGTATGTTAGTTGTTTGAATAATTTAGGAATATGAATTGGTGATTTCTCAAAATAAAAATAATTTCAATTTTTTATCAAACTTTTCATCGAAAAAGTGAACTGATGTAATTATAAACGCAAATAAAATCGCAAAATTTAAATTAATAAAAATTTAATTTAAATAATAATATTTTTAATAAATAATAATTCAAATATAATAATCAAGGTCAACTTAGAGTTAACGGATTAAAAATAACTCGATCATAATTACGCTCGCATAAAATAGACTATAAAAAGCTTATCATTATTGACGCCGTCAAGTTGACGTGTGTGTTCTATAGAGCTCCAACTGTAGAGTGGTTAGATTATCCCATGCTGAGGTTATCATCATGGGACTGTATTTAGTGGTTAAACATTTGCTTATTAATTTGATATTTCAAAAGTGAAATTGATCTGTTATTAACGAGTGGACTCAAAGTGGCCATATCTGATAAATCTGACTTTTGAGCGGTTTTTTTTTGAAGCTTGGTTTTTCTGATTAATTTTAAATTTAATTTCCTTGCGTATGAATTTTCCGACTTGAATTTTTTGGAATTAAAAACCATGCAAATAAGCACATCAAAAAGCGTTGTTTTTCATAGTACCTAACTTAAAAAATGGTCTTTCAAAGAATAAAAATTAATTTTTTTCTGCCACAAATTGTAAGAGATTCAAAATGAATTTAACATTTTTTCTTTGGCGTATTTTGTGGTTAAACTATGACTTTTCGAAATAAACTGGCCTTATATGGCCACATTATGAGTACATCACTGTTCCGTATTGTTCAGCCTACTCGTTAATAAAAAAAAATTTCCGAATTTTTCGGATTGTATCGTATCGGTTTCTGCGATACGATTCCATTTCCATTACGGCTCGTCAATACGATATGAATCATATCATATGATACAATATAATTATAATACGATCTGGATATGATACGATCCAGTTTTTATTTTCAAAAGCCGATCCTTGCTCATAACTGCGTAATTCATCATTTTTAGATTTGTATTTATTTTGCAGAAATTTGACAAAAAACTTTCTTTGACAAGAAAATTTCCATACATCAATCCAGTTTTTTACCATAATTCCAACATCGAACAGCCTATAATACAATAAATTTTATTATTTGTTTAAGAAATAGATTTCCAGAATTATTGCTTTGTCTGTGGAATTATTGGACTCATTTTGGTCCAAATTCCAATATTTATTTCCGTATAAGTTGCGCAAAAGTTGTCTATCAATCCTGCTGGGAAATGAATTTTTGTCACGTTCAAATATTGGAAAAAATGAACGAGGGAGCCATTTTAGAACATTAATTTGATTACGATTTGATATTTCACACGCCTTCGAAACAAACAAAATCTCTTCTTAGAGATTAGTCATTATGAGGTGGTTATTAACCTATGTACTACATAGTATGTAGTGTTCTAAAACGGGATGAGTTTTCAATCCCGATCCCGCCTGGTCCCGAGTCATATACCGTATTTTTTTTCTATCCCGCCCGATCCCGAGTATAATTTTTTGCTTAAGGCTATGAATATTTATAGTTTTCAAAATTTATTTTAATATTTCACATAATAATTTTCTACCACTGAAAATGTTAAAACACTCGGGATCCCGATCAAATCCCGATCCCAACCCGGTCCCGACCAAATTTTTAAATTCAATCCCGATCCCGACTCGGGTCGGGATATCCCGATCCCGTTTTAGAACACTGAAGCTATGTACTCAGCATTTCTACACAGCAATGGGGCCAGATGTGTCTCAATAGGCACACTATTGTTGTCAAAAAGTAAAGTTTATTATTTTTATATGCCACGTTATTATCATAAGCCTATTTTTATTGTCAAGGAAATTTTGATCATATTCATCTAATTCTGAATCCTTATTTGGTCCATAATTGTAAATTTATTTCTGTAAAATAGCTGATAATAAGTCAAAACATTAATTTCATTTATGAATAAGTCTGTGAAAACTAATTGATAAGAATGAGTCACATACTATTGGGCGTGACTTAATCTCGCACACTATCTTGACATTTTTGTTTTAGGACATAAATATCTTGAATTATAATGAATAATATTTTTCTCAAACGGTCTGAAATTTGTCCTGATTCGAATAACCAAATAAATTGAACCTTTGTTTTTTGAATAGATAAAAGATTTTTTTTTCACGAGAAAAATCAAAATATACATTTAAAAAAACCCTATTTTTCAACAAAAATATGATTGAATAATCAAGTATCTACATCACTTTATTCAGAAATTGAATCAATTTCAATTCAGTTTCGTCTTTTCCGTTTACAGCGTGAGTCTTTTCGATTTTTCCTCTTTTTTCCCTAGACGGCTAGACAGCCAAAATTTTAAGCAAAGTAAAAGCAACTTTGGCAGTCTACCCGTCTCGGTAAAAAAAAGAGAAAACGAAAAGACTCACACTGTATTGTTTGATCATTTCAAAACTTCGTAACAAACTGATTTAGATTTTGCTAAATCCGGGTCAAGTCGGGAACTGTTTCGTTCATACGTTTGATTAGGTTCTATCGCCAAGATTCAGTTAACCATTAAAAACACTTTTTGTTCGATTAAATATTAATTGTTTTTACAAGTCCAGAAAAAAAAAATTATATAACGATTTCGAACAATACATTTAAAAAATATAAAATGGATCAAAAATGGTATGAATTGACTTAGTTAACCAGACCCAAAATTTATCTCGAATTCGTTCTTAAAAAATTCACGAAACTAATTTGAAAACTAAGTCTAAAAAAATCTGATCAAATCAGGATTATTTTCTATAATTTTTCTAAAAAAATCTATATAAGAATTTCGATCTGATATTAATACAGAGAGGCTTTTATCCTCGAAATTGACCATATCGCTTAAAAACACCCACGCAATATTACGATTTGTATCTAAAAATGTAATCTTGCGCAGAACGCGGAAAATGCCAATTTCGCCGAAACGCCCACGCAATTTGATTTTTTTTCACAAATTTTTTTATGAATAATGTCATTTTTTTAAGATCAAATTTGTCAAATCTACTCTTGTGAATTTTGTTTGATAGCGTTCGGTGGAGTTTGTATTTAGTTTCAAATTTTGAAAGTCGTACTCGAAATAATTTGTTCCGGTTGTTCAAATTAAACATCATGTTCCAAAACACTCAACCTTGTCCTTCCGGTATAATTAACTAAGAAAATACCAATTTTTTTGATAAAAACGACACGATTATAGCTAAGCCACTCTGTTTTACTAAGATAACCCTTGTAGAACTCTCTGAACCCAAAAAGCCGAGTTTGAATTTATGCTTTTTATGATCAGGCTTAATTGTTGATCTTTATCTACATATCGGAGCCAAAAAATTTGTTGATTATGTTTGCTGATCTTTTAAAGTATGATCTGATAATTTCCGTGGGACAATTTATCGAGAATGGGATTTTTCGTTGTTTGAAATGTCAAATAAACTGTCAAAAAAAACCGTAAGAATAGCAAAATTTGATTCCAAACAAAAGTATCAATTTTCAAAAACAAAATCCTTCATTAATTTCAAAAATTGATTTTTTTTTTCATTTTTGTGGCCTTTTACTGTTTTGGCTTTTTACTGCCAACCTAATTTAGGACTTTCCATATGCTCGCAATACCGCACGGTGCCATTAAAAATATCCTGTTCAGAGTGACAAAAAAAGGCGAGAGATGTGAGTGTGATGAAGCATAGGGATATTAAGCGACGAGTGATTATGCGAGCCGCCTCTCGGCCAATCAGGGACGCTTATTTTCCTGTCTAGTACATTCTAATCGTGTTTGGTCCACTCCATCTGAACAGGATATGCAGCATATCATATGCTGCATATTATATGCTTTGACAAAACAAAGCGAGCAGGTTGAATAATTTTTTTTCATAAAAAAATCATAATTTACGCACGTTTATTGTCTATAAAACCCCTCATGTGATGGACTGTAAGAGAGTGAACTTTCTGAGCAAAAAAACTCACTTTGAAGTATTTTTTTATGATCGGGTTTTATTGGTGATCGATCTTCATATTCCAGTTTTCGTGCTTTTCATCTTCACATTCAGTTTTGTTATGGGTTTCTATAGCTGATCTACGTGTTTCAAGTCTGCGCTAATTGACAGCTTTTCATTCAATAAACGCTGATAGCTATCGAGCAGTGCTCGACGAGCACTCATAAATATTTTTCTTTTATATTTTTCAATATATGTACTTTTTGAATTAAAAAGTATTCCGGCCCGTCATTTCGTCTGATATCCTTATACACGTAATCGCATGAATGATAATAAAGGCCTTCATTTTCTGTCATATTTTCTACCAAAGTAACTCGCTACAGTTATAGTGTATAACTTATAGGGTTTCCAAACCATTAATAGTAAGGCATGTTTAAACGACTTATTCGATTAAATTGTCTAAAACCTCAAAATCACAAGACATATCCTAAAAAATACCACAGATGTTGAAATAGGGAAAAAATTTGCCTGAATCAGACCATTTTTCATTTTTTTCAAAAACTATTAAAAAAAAATGAAAAATGGTCTGATTCAGGCGAATTTTTTTCCGATTTTTTCTGAATACTGGTTAAGTTTCCAATTTTTATAACTTTTGCTGGACTAGGCCTAGGATCCAATCAAAAAAAGCGTAGGAGGCAGAATTGCCTTCTCTTTTTTTGATCCGCTCAAAACCATACCAAAGTATAAAAATGAAAACTCAACCTGTATGTGTGGGCATTTTGAGCTTTCTGAGAACTCTTGAGTTTAAAAGGATATCTTATTTTTCATTTCAAGGGTCACGTGATTTTTGGATACTTTTAATTGATAAAGTTCATTTTTGTCATAAATTTAAATTCTCCTGTAAAATATAGAATCGAAAAATTCGATAAGAGTGACCAGTCATTTTGTCCGATAGCCTTTGATAAATTAAAAAAAAATTATTTGCAGTCTTATCTAGATTTTAATTTTTTGATAACAAATTATAAATTATAATATTAATCGTCAAAAACAATTTGTTATGTAAAATTACGCAAGATTAAAGATTAATATTCAAATCAAATTATAAATTGTAATTATACAGTAAAATGTTACTCTGATTTGACACCTTATCAAGGACATATAGTGAGAACTTAGAGCTTGTCACTGACAAGTTGTCAGGTAATCCGAAAAGACTGATTTGAATATTTATCTTTAATTTTGTGTAATTCCTCAAAACTGGTTTATTTCAACTTTTCATTTAATTTTAAAGTCGAAAATTATTTTATCAGAAGTGAGACTTAGACGAAGAATGGCCTTTTAGTCAACTCGCCATAAAATTTGAACCTATGAGCGAAAAAAATTTAAATATATTTTTAATCTGAATCACCGATTTTTAAGAAGCATTTGAAAACAAGACTTCTGCCAACATTTTTTTCACCATTTTCGTATGATTCAAAGTGTCTTGAGCATTTCAAAAGGCTCTGTGCCACCAAGGGACTTATGTGTTAAATACAGTATTTAAAATACTTGTTCAGTCAAAATTTAATAAATCAAATATTTAAAATTTAAATTAATTTATTTAAACAGAGGCGTTGGTTCAAACTTTTTATCATAGCCATTTAGTTCAACCATCAAGTTCAAACAAAAAACTTTCAACAAATTGTGGTTTTAGAACGAAAAAAAAGTTTTCAAAATATTTATCATAAGTTTTGGTGTAAGATAAATATTTTGACCAAGACAGCAATTTTAAACTCCAAGGTATTTTATATGGACACGTATCAAATATGACGTATGAGAACAATTTTAGATCACAAAACCACATTTGGTTTTAAAACTAACTCATTCGTAGAAAAAATGTCTGAGCTTATTTCGAAAATTAATAGCTCGGAATTAACCTCTGTTTAACATTAACACTTTGAATTGTGAAAAGAATATGCCATGACCTTGGCTTGAGTCATGTCATCAGTTAAAGGGGCTCTTTTTAGCGATTTTGATTTTATCGAACTTTTCGATACTATCTTGTCCTTTCGATTTCCCCGTTTTTTTACCCAGGCGGGTAGACAGCCAAAATTGCCTATATTTTGCTTAAGATTTTGGCTGTCTAGCCGCCTGGGTAAAAAACGGAGAAATCTAAAAGACTCACGCTGTATTTCACAGGAGAATTTACGTTTATGACAAAAATGAACTTGATTATTTGAAAATATTCGAAAAATCACGTGACCCTTCAAATGAAAAATAAGATATCCCTTAAAACTCAAGAGTTCTCAAAAAACTCAAAATGACCACACATACAGGTTGAGTTTTCATTTTCATATGATTTTTAGCGGATCAAAAATAGAGAAGACAATTCTCCCTCCTATTTTTTTTCTAATTGGATCACAGGCCTTGTTCAGCAAAAGCCATAAAAATTGGAAACTCAACCAGTTTTCAGAAAAAAATCGTTAAAAATTTGTCCGAATCCGACCATTTTTTCAACTTTTGTTTTCCACAACGTATAATAAATCTCAAATTTTTGTTGAAAAATAATTAAAAATGATACTCATTTTCTAATATCTATGGTAGATTTGTGCTATTTAAGAACTCAATTTGATAAGTCGTTTCAAAAATCGTATAAGTGAAGATTATCTGCTCAGAAACCCGAACACATTTTCTGATAAGATCAGAAAAATCCGAACCGAAAATGAACACATTTTTTTATCAAATTTTAGTCCGAACCAAACCGAAAATTAACACTTTTTTTTCAAATTTTAATCCGAACCGGACAAGAATCTATCACGAGCATATTCCGAACCGAACATAAAAATTAAAAACCTGCTAACGCCTGCCCTATTTACTATTGAGAGGAACTTTGATTGGAGAAACGCTGGTTATTTCTAGATTTTCAACAATTTAACCGAATGTTCAAAGTTCTAAGTTTTCCGTGAATTATTTCTGTGCGAAATTTTCTTATTATTATAATGGTTGAAAATGAATAAACACGAAAACGTCACCAATTTAAGTTTTTTAATTAACCGAATGAGTTGTTTTTGTCAGGTCCGTGATGACTGAAAAAGGGGAAAAGACAAGACGGGGCTTGAACCCGCGGCTCTGTCATAATGATTTGAGCGTGTTTACAAACTACACCACATTGCCCGATATTTCTAGTCGGATTTCTCGCATATCGCACAAATTAGTCGCTCGACCTACTCGTACCTGACATTTTTTAATGCCTTGTTGTTTGGAAACCCTATTACTATGGCGTGTTACTTTGGAAGAAAATATGACAAAAAATGAAGTCCTAAATTATAATTCATGCGATTACGTGGATATGGATATCAGACGAAATGACGAACCCGCATAATTTTTATTTGACAAAGTACATATAAAATAAAAACCATTAAAGGAAAATATATATATGAGTACTTGATAGTTATAAGTGTTTATCAAATGAGAAGCTTTCAATTAGCGCAGACTTGGAAGTTCCAAGTTGGAACACGTAGATAAGCTATAAAAGCTTATAACAAAATTGAATTTGAAGATGAAAAGCACCAAAACTTGACGGTATGGAGATATCGATCACCAATAAAACCTGATCATAAAAAAAAAATCAAAGTGAGTTTTTTGGTTCAGAAAGTTTACTTTCTTTCAGTCCATCACCTGAGGAGGGTTTTATAAACAATAATCGTGCGTGAATTATGATTTTTTAATTAAAAAGTTTATTCAACCTGCTCGCTTTGTTTTGTAAGCATATAATATGCAGCAACTGTTCAGATGGAGTGGACCAAAAACGATTAGAATGTACTTGACGAACAAAAGCGTCTCTGATTGGCCGACAGACTATTGATTGAGTTCTAAGATAGCCCAAACTAAGCACAAATATTAAGATAGTTAAATTTCAGAAAATGGTCGGCAACAGACCATTGTTTCTAATTCTTTAAGGGGGTGCCATAAGTCCTGCAGATTGGAACATTTTTTCAAGAGCGATTAAAATGAAAGAAAAAAAAATGAAAATTTATTTTTTTTTTTATCTTCAATAAAAGTGTCCATTCTTGCAAACGTTTATATTTTTATTTTCTTAACATAACTAATTATCTGGAAAATATAAAAAACACTTTTCATGGGGCATCCATTCCAACTAAAATCGACTACAGATTTTTTTAAAGACGATATTAATAAACTTCAGACATTGTCGGGTGTAGTGCGCTAAAAGTCTTTGTTTTTACGTTGCTAATAAAAAATTTCTTGATATAAAAGTTTTTTTCCATGAAAAATGGTCAAAAATGGCAAAAAGTAGAGAAAAAACAACTTTTTTTGAGATAAAAATTGACCTTCAATTGCTTTTTGATATGAAAAAATGTTCTCACTATCTAAAGAAATGGCGCCTATTACACCCCACAATTTATTTGGAATTTTTGGACACGCATAAAATTTTCAAATATTTAGTGCCAATGGCACTTATCGAGGTGTACCACCAAGCGTTAAAAATTTCATCGATAGTTTAGAAAGAAAATCGCGCGACCAACTCATTAGTTGACATACGGATATTTTAAAGATACCAAAACATTTAATATGTGATTCTGCCTGATTTTTTATGAAGAGTTCAAAAAACCACTAATAAAAAATTTTGGACTTGATTTGCGGAAAATTTTCATTAATGTTTTCTAAAAAAGTCGACAAAAAATGACAATATAACATATCATGATTTTTCAAACAGCAGTCAGAAAATATGGTAGACATGCATGAAAAAAGTTAAAGTGGCTATTTTTTTAGTTTTTATTCATTGATTTCAAAAAAACGATCAGAAAAAATTTTGGACAAAAAATGCGGAAATTTTCATAATAGTTTGAATTTTTTTGAAATTTTTTACGATTTCAAAATTGAAAACTCGAACTCAAATCCTTCCTAAAATAAATAAAAAACAATTTTATCAAGCTGAAACACATTTATAGTCGGTCAGCTAACTATAATAAGGCGATAAAAAATATACTGACTTATTATTTTCGAAAATTATAACGACTCCAGTCTGCTTGGTTTATGGCACCCCCTTAACAAAAACTGATTTTTCATTTTATTATTCACTTGATATTTGTGCTAAGTTTGAGCTATCTAACAACTGAGTATGTTTCATAAGCCTAATTATATACAAAATTTGGCTAAAGAATTGGCATAAAAGCCTCAGCAAGTGCCGTAATAGATATTTTGTGCTCAATCACTATCAGTCATGCTCTGGAAAGATTTATATTTTCCAAGTGAATTTGAACTTGGTTTTGGACCAAAGTTCAGATACAGTTTAATTTGCTTCGAAAATCAATCTTTGAAGAAATTTAATAATTATGATAATAATTAATTATTATATAAATATTAGTTCAGCCAAGATTTTTTCGATGAAATTTTCAAAGTTTCACGTGACGGGTGTTGGCACGAAACGTTTCACGTCATAATCAACATATTCTAGTCAATTAAATGAGTTGTTGGCGTAGTGTTTAGCGCGACTCGATCTAGATATCGTTACCTGGGTTCAACTCCGGGACTTCTCAAACATTTTTTTATGGTATTCCCTCAACACGGGGCGATCCTACTAGGATCATCTTTGGCATTAAAGCTGATATTTTGTTTGCCAAATTGAGTTTTTTTGGGTCAACTGGATTTTTTTAAATTATTCTTCTTTCTTTGATAAAAGCTTTTTGTAGTAAAACATAATACAGTTGAAAACATTTCTTGACCAAATTTTTTTTATACAAGTAAATGGTTCAATTTCTTGTGTTATTTTATGTCAAGAAGTTTTATAACAATCCACTGAGTTTTTCAAGCGGCCGCAGGATTAGATCGGATCAGATCAGTCTTTTCTAATTGTTCGTGATCCGTATCAAATTGTGCGATGTTTAACGCTGACGAAAAATCAGATCGGATCGGTTTTTTTCAATCCGATTTGATTTGATAATATTCAATATTTGTTAGAAACGCTTATTAAAGCTCTAGCCCAAGACGTTTTGAGTTAAAGTTATATATTAACTTAAAAATAGCATATAAATATAGAATGAAGAACTCAATTTAAAATTATGAAACATGAAAAAAAATTACAATAAACAAATTTACTTGTCGTCCAAAACTTTTAGAAAACTCCCTTAGGTTCTTGATTTTCATTATTATAAGACGATATTATCGAGTGATTTTTTACTTGGGAGGCATAATAATAGTCCATAAAAATCTCGTCTTAAAATCATGTTGAAATACTTTCTTAGTTCAAATTAGACAGGATTTTATTGCCAAAAAACTTGACGAGAAAAGCCAAGAGAGTTTATGTCGGTATTTGTTTGATACATTTTGTCACCATCTGTCAAGCGTTAACCTTGAAAAGTGATCGTTAAAATCTACCCTGATGAAGCAATTATTGATATAACAAAATATGACGTTTTCACAAAGTTATTCATTTTTTGACATTAAATTTAACAAACAATTTTTTCTTAATAATAAAATTTATTAACCCTTGAAGTGACAAAATACGGCAGGGTCCGGCGTATAGGTAAACGTTTTTTCGCAAAAAATCTTCACTTATACGCCGGACGTCAGGAAAAATACGCTCTGATTAGTCAATTGAAAAAGATCTAGAATTTAAAGTTAAGTTAATGGGTGGTCCGGAAAACTAACCGGGTCGACGCTCGACCCGGAAAACTTTCAAGAAAAAAATCGACCCGACCTGGTGAAATTTTCAAAAAATCCGATCCCTGGGTCAGAGTAGGAATTTTGGGTGATTTTTTCGACAATTTTTATTTACAAAATGAATTCTTAGAAAAAAAATATCACTCATCACTCACAGAATAATAAAAAGTGTTATTATCAAAACATTTTATGAGGAAACTCAGCGAAGTATTATAGACTCGACTCTCAGAAGAATAATAAACGACGAAAAATATAATTGCATCTAGGGAAAAGTAATAACGCCGAAATAATTTAATTCAGAGTTACTTTAAGGACAAATCAACTGTAGTACAGTAGATAAATAAAAATAAAAAGTCAAAACTACAAATTAATTCAATTGTTTTTGATTCATAAAAATACTTAAATATGGATTACCGACCCTCAGAGTACAGAACCTAAATATTTGAATGATGCAAACAACGCAAGATATTATGATCCAATCATAACCCTGGATTGCGGAATAGGCCAATTGTATTGATCAGATCAACCCAATTAAATGCTCATTATCAAATGAACTCTGAGGGTCGGTCATCCTATCATTTGTTTTTTGGAAAACCCCTATGTTTTTGTCTGAAAACGTTTGAAAACACGCCTATCCTTTGCCTTTTTTTATATGCCGGAGTCCGGCAGCCGAACGTCTGGAAGAAATTTCTGTTCAGAAGACCATTTTTCAACTTTTTTTCAAAAAGGTATAATAAGTCTCAAATGTTTTAGGCAAAACTGAATGGTGATTTTATTCGAACCAACTTTTTCTTGTAATGTTTTTTTAAGAAATTGTGTGTGACCATTTTGAGCTATCTAAGAACTCAATCGGATGAGTCGTTTCCAGAAACCTACACGGTGTGGGATATTTACTGCTGAAAGGCATGCCGAAGCACTTCGGTTGGGAAAATTGTATAGGGGTGTCCGTAATCGAACAAATTTCAAAGCTCGAACATTTTAAAATTTCCCATTCCACTTTCAATATTACGTTGAGGATGGAGATGTAGTTAGTTTGGACCATATTATTATAAACGCTGCATTTTAATTAGATGAAATTGTACCAGTAAGAGAGTTAGTACTTGTCAGGGGTGTACCTGTTAGTGAGCGAGGACTGTACTTTATTTCTGATCGAAACATTATATAAAATTTGAATACGACACAAACAGCATAACTTTTCCGTATAAGGTTAGAATATCCCCACAAAAGTACCCTGACTCGGCTGTAATTTATTATTATATTCTAAAAACGCTATTTTCATCCTTCAGTGGTCAAGAGCGGATTCACAGTCGATTAATTCACTGAAAATATGCCTCAAGTTGTGGTGTGAAGTTAACTATATTAAGGAGTGGTCGTCGCTGAAAAGTTCAAAATTGTGGATTTTTATCGAAAAAACTAAATAATATTTTCTCTTATAAATCAATCCAAAACTCTTAACTCGTTTCAAAAATTTCGAGGGGTCAAGGTAAGCTCATACAATCAACTTTATGAAATTAATTGGATGAAATATTTCGCGGGAAAACTTGCGCGCCTGTGATTGGCTGCTCCTTGCACGTTACCTCCACCTCACATTGATAACGGACCTTTAGCAGCATAAATTGAAGCTCACGGACTGTATCGTACGATAATAAACAAGCTTATAAAATAGAAGTCTTGAAATTTTTCTCGGAAATGTATCTTCTTCGTAAATTTTAAAGTCATAAAAGGATTTCAGGCGTTTATAAACTGAAAAGAACGTCCGCGGATCATCTGGATGAGTTTCGTAGTTTTATATTCTGTTTTACGAGAAAACCAAAAAAAAAATAGCGTATTTCTCACGAATGAGTTTCGAAGCCATAAAACAGTGCTTTCCTGACAATGTTTTGAAATCGAAAAAAACAAATGGTCTTTTCACGTCTTATTAAGCGAGAACCACCCCTGCTCAGATAACAAAACTCTGCTCAGCGGTCTGCTCACGTTCTGTCCCGTTAATTTAAATCATAAATCATTGTTGAACATTAAAAACTCAGGGAGGAGATACATTTTAGAAAAATAATTCCGTCACTTTTGTAAGCACGTTTCTGATTGGACGAGCCATAACGACCATCCGCACTTCGATTCTTTTATCATGCAAGATTTTTTGTTTAAATATATCAAAGAGAGGTAAAAGTTGGTCCAAAGATTTTGTTCTTTTGCGACAATTAAAACTCCTGAAAATGCAACGACCACCCCCTTAAAGGTTATCATATCTCGACAAAATTAATTAGTGAATATATTATATATTATACATACTTGAAACGCTAGTTTTCATCATGCAGTGTCAAAGACCGGAATAACAGTGAATTTAACTGCTGGAAATTGGTTCTCAGTTATAGTGTGAAATTGACCATTATTTTCAAACAGTTATAGACTATAATTTATAGTTTATAACTTGAGGGTGAGCACCGGGAATTCAACTGACAAAACGGTAAGTTTTTATTAGTGTTTTTGACTTCAAATGTGTTATCGTCACCAAATAATTGGATTAGAATGAGAAAAAAAATTGAGGCCCCGGGTGATAAAAAGTTATACTAACTTATAATAACATTAATATGAAAACCGCCAAGGCGGTAAGAAAGCATTTTGGCTTAAAAATTTTGCAAAATTATTTGTTTTTTCTAGAATTTTCGCTGAATTTTTGTTTGTTGTTTTTTTGCCCCGCAAATTTGATGAAAAATGCATTTTTTCCGGGGCATATTTTTGTTGTTTTTATGCCAAGGAAAATCTCAGAATAAATGGATTTTTGTTGATTTTTCCGGGGCAAAACTTTTTAGACGTGAAATTTTTATTATTCGTCTGAAATTTTTATAGACTCAAATTAATTGTTTTTCGATTTAATTTTTGTTAAACAGATAAAAATTTTTCTCAAAATGAGTGAATACGAATTTGACAAATTCTTGAGAATAACTAACCGAATCAATTGTACGCCCAATACGTGCAGTTTTGACCATGAGTTGATAAATGAAATAACTTGTGATATTTCGATGATACCTACAAAAGATGATACGATGATAGTATTCATTCATGATACCTGTAAAGAATCCAAACCACCTTTAAAAAAGACTAAATTGACAGAAAAACCAACTACCGAGTCCAAAAACTTCATGAAAAACGAGATTGGCAAAAAGTCGTCTAACAAAAGTTACTTGATAACCGAAAATTTCCGACCTTCCGTATGCTTTTCCCATTCCCGCACCCAGAGACAATTTTTTTGTGATCAAGCAATCAACGATCTTACGTTGAAAAATAAAATTAGTCCACATTATTCTACACTGGGCGGTTTCCGACGCTAAAAACCCTCTTTTTTATGAATAATGCGTATTTTTCGAGTAAACATGACTTCCTGAGAAAAATATTGATTTTCGGAAAAAAATATTCACACCACTAAACGCGCAATAAAATTTGGGACAGATCAGTATATGTTACAAATTTAACCTAAATGGTCGGTTTTGGCCGAAAATCGATAGGTGGACGTGCTACGACGTAGCAGCTACGTATAGCAGAAAATTATAAAGTCTTTGTTTTGCAAGAAAGTTTAAATACCAAAAAAACGAGAGTTGGAATTTGTTCGGCGGAAAACAAAAAAGTTTGTAAGTTTTCGATATTAACAAATTCTTGTTTATGATGTGCAACAGTTAAATTAAACAATGGCAAATCGTTAGATATATCCGTAGGTTTTGCGCTTATATCTAACAGACGTAAGGAAAGTTCTTTACAAAAATATTGGTTAAATATAATTTTCTTCACAGTTTAACCAGTTTATTTATTAATACGCCATTGTTCTGCACCGACGCCGAAAACGGACTTCTGTAAGGTCTTGACGATTTCATCGCGTTTAACTCTTATCAAACTGTAAGTCTAACTTGCGGTTTTCACCAAAACAAAAATTGTAGACATTATTTTCATGAAAATCTTACTACAGTACTAAAATTACAAAAGACCATGTTGACTTCAATAAGAAAATTCACAAAATGTTCTTGGTATGCTTTAAATTTTATTATTTTGAATAAAAATTTGTTGAAAATTCAACTGAAAATCAGTTATTTAAGAAATTTCGATGAGAATATTGAAAAATTTATAAAACGTTGGGATCGCGAAGGAGAGTTTTTGTCATGGTCAGAATATTTACTGGCAAATAGAAATTCCGAATTTATTGACACTACGAGTAACATACAGTATGTACTTTTTTTACTTCCGAAGTGAAAATTGTCCTTTAGCTAATTACGGCCAATATAAAATAGTAACTAGGTAGATTTTATTTTCAAACCCTTGACATCGGCTATAGCTTGGCGTTCAAAATAAAATTCACCTAGTTTCCATTTTTAATTGACCGTAATTAGCTAAAGAATCGGATTATAAAAGACAAAATTACAAAATTTCCTGGGAAACGAACTATTGATAGTTAGTTGTATCAAAAACTATTTTATTTTGGGAAATATCGATGCATGAGTCATAATTTATGAGTCATAATTTATGACGTTTAAATAACTCACTAGAAAAAGGCATTTACCATAAACAATATAAAATAAATTCAATAAAACGTTGTTATCAAAATTATAAACAAATTTTTACTTCTTTTGATCACTAAAAATATTTCATAAAAGTTTTTCATAAATATATGGATTTTGACCCTCAGAGTACATTTGAGCATAAGCAATTGATTGGTTTAATCTCACCAATGAAATCGGCCTTTTCCTCAATCCAGGGTTTTAATTGGGTGCTAATATCTTGCGTTGTTTGTATCATTCAAATATATTGCTGCTCTGTACTCTGAGGGTCGGTAATATGCTTTAACCGTATTTCTGTACTGTTTAAACACAATAAATTGTTTAATTCATAAATTGGCTTATTATGCAACGAAAAAAAACTCATCGGTTAAATGAAGTGAATACTCAAAAGGCGTGAAATTAAGTACTTCACTGAACGAAATCAAACCAAAAGTTAAAAAGAAAGACTTTTGAATTTCATCTTGTTAAACGGCGTCATTTATAACGCACTGTAAGGAATTTGAAATAAAAAAAAATCGTTAATTTTTTCAAAAATATTTGCAAATTGGGTGTGAATAGTATCAAATATTATTAAGAATTTTTCGTACAGATTTTCTCGAAATTTATCCTCAACTTACTTTTTTTTGTCCAGAAATTTCCTTTTTTTGACCAAAAATTTCCTTTTTTTTGACCTAAAATGATATTTTTCCCAAAAATAATTTTCATTTTGAATCACCATATTTTTTCTGATGATCAAAAAGCAGGCCATGAAAGTGAGTTCAAGACCTGCAATATTTTCGTAACCAGTTTGTACGAACTAACTCTAATTTATTGCTGAAAATATCATCTACAATAATATATCATAGATTAGAACTTCAAGGTAATAACAAGGTTAAAAATTAGTGCTGTCTCATTCATGTTATAATTTTATTAGAATGTCCCGTCACATCAATTAATATAATATAGACTACATTCAAAGAGCACTTTTGGTGAAATATTATTACCTTGAAGTTCTTTGGTCACATGTCTAGGGTATGAGAAAAGCCCACTTGGGACAAGGGTTGTATAAGAGATGGCTTTTGCGTGGGTTTTTCATCTTCTTTTACGTAGGTTTAATCAAAAGATTGGCAAAAATGGGAATGAGGATAAACTATCGGATCAGGGATGATCCCTTTTACAACCCTGCTTGGGACGATTATGCACTTGGAACGAAATCACACTTGGGATCAATATTCACTAAAGACTATGACATACTTGGGACCAATATATGCATTCTGACCCGGTTTGACCTGCTGTTTACCGATTAGAGCACCGGAGATCACTACTTTGACCAATAAGTTCAAAAGCGAACGCAAAAGTAGAGGTCTAAGAATCCTTTTTTAAGATATTTGGTCCAGGAAATTATATATTTTCTGATATAAAATTTTAGTATACGTAGCCATCCTTGTTAAATGATGAAACTTGGATCCGGGTTCGGGCCAGTGTAATAGTTAAATGACGTTCTTTACTACCGCCTGAGTTTCAAGTAGGTATGACACAAAAAATGGAATGAAGACATTTTAGGTGGCACAAAAAACAGGTTTTATTTACAAAATCGATAATTTGATTAAAAACTTTAGTTTCAAGTAGCGATGACAACTTGAGTGGAATGTTAAATACTTATAATGAGANATAAACTTAATTTATGTATCATAATAAAAAAATAAAAATAAGATAATCTGAATTATCCTTCATAATTTTACTTATTACTTCAATTAACTGAAATAATCCTTAATTTTGGTCATCATGTAAAATGGTTCATCCCCTTTGAACTAGAATTGTGTCAAAAACACACACAAACTGACGGCCCGCTGTGATTAACCGAATATTCTTCCTATCTCAAGCCGATAATCAAGCCGGATTATTAATTAAGAAAACGTAGTCTAGAGTTTTAAAATTACAGCATGAATAAAAGGTATATAAATTATTTATTACTATTAATTACTTAAAGAAATTACTTAAGAGAGTTATATTGCTGAAATAACATCCTTGAAATTCTTAAATCATATGTTTAAGGTGGATCAAGTCAACTTGGCTTGCAGAGTTAACTGAGAAAAAAAAACAAATTTTTTGTATCAAATATGTTATAGGGTTAAATCAAAGCTGATAATCAGCATATTACTTTTTGAAATTTTAACTTCAGGAATCATGATGTCAAAAATGACCGGAATAAAAATCGTTGTTTGCAAAACGGAAAGTACTTTATAATAACCTCGATTTTCTTAAGTCACGTGTTAATCAAAAACTGGAATTACATTTTAAAATCGAAGCAGAACTATGTTGATATCGGCAAATAATTATATTATTAATATGTTCAAGTTGTCATTTTCATTCTGCACTGGCTCGAATCACATTTAATCAAACCAGGTTCCAAGTGGGTTTGCCACTTACTTGCTAAAATGGCATTTGGAAAAATCGCATGGATGATTTATTCGTCATTTTTCAGATTATGAAGTAGAAATTCTACTGTAGAATGGAAGTTGTAAGTGACCTGTCTCAAGATATAAATCAAACTGTGGGCTATTTTTAAAATGATTCGATAAACTGTTTTGAAAAACCAGATCAGATCGGATATTTAAGAAATCTGATCGGATCGGATTTGATCAGATGATGCAGAAAACTGGTTTAATCAAATCCAAGGTTCAAAAACCTGATCGGATGAGATCAAAAAAAACAATCCGATCAAATTCTGCAAGCACCTGATTCAAAATATTGACACCAAAATTAAGTCGTTTTCATGTATCATCAATTTTGGTGCAACATCACGCAACATTTTTGAGCTATGAATTGTTGTATGGTAAAATCGAGCAGAATTTCACGTTTCATCTCAAAAATTCTTAAGATTGAAAAAAGGATATAATGTACATTATTGGCGATGGGCAATAGTTTGGGCAATGGGGAACACTTTTGAGTTTTTTTAAAGCTCTGATGGCAATGAGCTACATCCTGAAAATCAATATAAGAAATTTATCAGGGAAAGCCTGGCTATCACTGCAAAATAACTTTTATGAGGTCAAACGGCAAGAATTAGGGCAATGAGAAAAGCATTCGGCAAAAGCTCGGTTTAAATTATCAAATAAACTATTATAGTTTTTTTGATAATAGTTTAAGGGGGTGCCATAAACCCAGCAGACTGGAGCTATAATTTTAATCATCTATTATTAAGATCTCTTTTTAAGATCTTGCCCCTTTCGCTCGAATACTTTCCAAAACTTCGAGTTCGGACATCACATTGATTTTGAGCTGTCAAAAAAAGTTACTTGAGGAAATTAGTCTAAAATTAAAAATTGTTTTTCATTATCATTGAATTTGTGGTAGTTAAGGAGGGTTTCCTTTATATTAAGAGTCTACAGTGATTTGATAATTTATTTACAATTTTGTAGCGACATATGAAATTTCGACGAAAAAATGTAGAAATTTTTTTTAATTTATTTTTTCTTACATTAAGTGTTACATTCATGCGAATTGTATATTTTTTAATTTCTTAAACATAACTATATATCTGCGTTCTAAATCGATTTTATTAATAACCTTCAACTTCTACCGTTTTTCGATCGTGTTTACAGTCCGATTTTTTCCAACTAAACCGAGCTTTACAGAAATTTATTTTTTGGGGTATGGGAACGATATCGAGAAAAAGACTTCGGACAATTTTTTCTGATATTATGCGATCAGGAGTTTTTTTTCAATGAAAATGGTCAAGGGAAGTGGTTGCCTCAAAAGGTAAGAAAGAGATTTTTTTTATTTTGAGT
>SCLH01000262.1:86842-109126 GCA_004367855.1 Oikopleura vanhoeffeni | reverse complement strand
AGTCTATTTTTCAGTCTTTTATGGACAGCCAAATCATGAGATGTCCGAACTCGAAGTTTTAAGTAATCGAGCGAAAGTGTTTTTTGAAAATAGACTATTAAAGTTATAGAAATATACTATTATAAGGACATCAAAAGAACATAAAAGGTATTAATTAAACCTTTTATGTATATTATCATAACTTAATGGTCTATTAAATTCCAATAATACAACATTTTTTCTACTAGTTTCGATCTATTAAATGGTCTATTTTGAGAGTGCACTTTCGCTCAAATACTAAAACCTTCGGAGATCAAATGATTGGGCAGCCAATTAAATACTGAGAAATTAAACTGTATAATAAAATATACATAGAATGTATAATAATATTACATAAAAAATACACAAAAAGACGTCATTCGTATCCTTCACTGCCTAGAAAAAATGTTCCTAAAGTTTGATTAACATGTGATCAAAAACCTTTCAATATATATCGATTACGGGGGCTCCTGGTCCTTTTTTACTAGATTTTTAGCTAAAAATTGTTATTTAATTCAGCTTTTGCTAACGACTCATCCGATTGAATCCTTAGAAAGCTTAAACAGAGCACAAATATCTTGTCAACAATTGAATTTAAAAATTGGTCCGAATCAGACGATTGTTAATATTTTTTTAAGAAAAACTAGTAATTTACCGGTAACAATTTCAGTAATCTAAGAAAAAAGATGAAATAAATTGATCCGATGAACTAATTTTTTTTTCACAAGATATATGTGTGCAGTTTGAGCTATCTCAGAATGTTATCGGATGAGTTGTTTTTCAAGCCGAATTAAATAAAAAAAAATTGGCTTAAAAACTAGTGAAAAAGAACCAGAAGCCCCCGTAATTGATATAGTAAATTCATTATCAGAAATAGAGTGCTATTGACGAGATATATCATAATTTAGTCCACTATTTTATTGAACTTGAACTGTTCTAAAATGCTTAATGATGCGAATAGCGAAACGTTGCAAATAAAATAAAAGTTAATTAAAATAAATCATATTCTCGAAGTTTATAAATCATCTGGAAAGCGTTTGCAGACCGCAAAAATTCAAAATAACCTAAACTTATGGGGAATAAACCCCTTATTGCGTGGGCGTTTCCGCGACATGAGCACAGAAATCAGACAAAATCGAAAAATTAAGTAGGTTTTTTTCGGTGATATTGGCACTTTCGACGATGTGAGCACTAGAAAGATTTTAGACGAAATCGTGAAATTGCGTAGCTTTTTGTGCGATATTGGCACTTTTCGCAAAATATTTAAGTGGTCAGACTTTCATAATTTAAATGAATAATTGGCATTTTCGAATGTTATCATTTTGTATTGTCTCATGCAAGCTCGGCACATAAAAAAAAATGGATCGGATTGGTGGACCCGCCGGAAAAATTAAATCGGATCGGATAGGATACAAAACAATCTTATTATATTTTCTGAAAGCGAATCACTTTAGGAGGGTATTGACATAAATTGTCATTGTTAACTGTCTTTATCAACTGGTTAACCAAGTTTAATTAAAGTACTCTTTCCTGGTTCATACTAACCGCCTGGTTTGGCTGCTATATAAACTTTTACCTAAATGTTGACCAGGGGCGCTCTTGAGTTCGTTTTAAAAACAAGAAAATTTTCAACTCTTCAACATTGTTTCAGTCGACTTATTTTCGAAACTTTTATTATATAAATCTTCCACAAAAACTATAGTTCTAATCGGAAATTACAATGAAAATTGTTTGATTAATAAACGGAAATTATTCTAATTAAACAGAAACTGAATAAAATATTAATATTGGTTTCATAATTTTTATCTCTAGCGCACGTTTGACCATCGGCTAATCATATTGGCTACGAGTATTTTCGGGTTCACAGTGGAAGGCCTAAATAATAGAAGGCCAAAAAATCGAAAATCTCAAATTTTTGAAAATTAAAAAGTAGTTAGTCTTGAAAAAATGCTTATACTTCCTAGTCGGTGCTCACCGCTGATAGCGTTGGTTGAATACGCGTCTCTGATTGCTGTGATTTTGCTTTCCTTACAAAATGATAGGAGACGATGAGTAATAGCTTGCGCAGCGGATCGTCGCGCACCGAGTTGACCGTATTCTGTTCTCAATTAAATTTTGGGTTATTTACAATATTTTTTCAAATAAAAAGTAAATTTCAGAATAACTTTTATGAAAATGACCTTTTTCGGAAAATTTTTTTGTTTCGTCGATTTTCTCGACGATTTTTTATCAAAAAAAAACAAATTAACTTCTAACTACCAATCCGCATTTTCCCCTGGAAAACGCTCTTTGCAGCAAAGTACAGAATATCACTCGGAGAGCAAACTATATTAAACTTTGACTAAGCCTCAGGTCACCACCAATCTACTGGAAGAATAACAAGAGCGGTCAAAACCAACCATGCGGTCAAAGATATGCGCAAAAAACGAAATTTTAAGCATTTTCGGAAGTAGATATCGAACAAAAATTCTCCCATTTTTTATTATAGATTAGGCTTGAGATACCATGTTATGAAATTTGTTTTGTATCTTTGACATACAAGTTACATTTGCTGATTTTTTTCAACGAATCTTTTTGTCTGGAAGAGTGGTTAACCACAACCATGCTGTCAAAGAAATGCAGAAAAATGAAACTTTCATATATTATTGTCATTTTATTTATAAATTGATTATTTTTACTTATTAAATAAATTGTTAAAAAATTGTAACTTACGATAACAAAAATAAAATATTGAATTTGACGATTTCAAATAACAAATTTCAAAATTCAAAAAATGGGTTTTGATCTTATGGCTCATCTTGTGAAGGATTTTTTTCTGAAAATTTTGATACGTTAGATTTTTGGATTTAGGAATTAAACAAAAATTTCAAGGTCATATTTTCATGCCTTCAGTTTTGCAATCACTGTTTTTTCTGCAAAAAGGAGTTTATAATTTAGTTTGGGATTTTATCGATCTACCGACGACTTGGTCAACCACAATGATGGTCAAATTTCAAGTTCAAGGTCATTGAATTTATTTGCAAATTTCACCAAAATAATTCCCAATGTCGACTTCTGAATTATCCTATTACCAACTTTGGGTCAATAATTGAATTAATTATCAAATTAATCATAATATTAATTCTCTTTTCATCCTAAATGAATATTTTATTCAATATTTTAAATAATTATTTAGTTTGTTAATAAATTGTTTCTCAAACTTCTTAAAATAACTTTTTAACTTTTATTGTTTTCATTAATCATAAATAAATTTTTCTAATAAATAAGATTAATTTGTCATAAATTAAATGTCTTATTTGTTAGTGACTCGTGTTTATAATTTAATTTAAAATACCATTAATTATCAGGCCACTTGTTGAGATTTTATTATCAATTATACAATTGATTGATTAATTTAAGTTTTAATTTTTAGATTAATGAGATAATAATGAAGTTAATATCAGTTGATTGATATTAACATTGAATATTACTTTACATTAATGTTTGAGTTAGCTCTAATGACGGAATAATCATTCGATAATTATTTAATGATTCAATTAAAAGATTAGGTAATCAATGTCGAACTATAACTAATTTTATTAACTAGCATTGATTAAAATGCGTCGATTTTTAAATTTATTTATTTAATCGCTAATTTTTTTTCGGATTTATGATAGAAGTGTTTCGGAAATTTACATTTTTTGGTTATCTACGAAGTTCGGAGTCCAAACTTGAATTTCCGAATTATAAGTTATAATTTATAACGGAGGCCAAATTATTCGGCCCAAATATTTGAAAACAAGATCGGAGGAAGTAATTATAAGTAACATATTTTGACTCAAAAAGCAAAATAAAAGTAAAGAATGTTCAAAAATGATGAGTTTACAGATAAAGAGGCCAAGAAGTTCTGGCAAGGACTGTACAGAAATCAGCAAAATCGACCTGAAATTGTTTGATCTATCCCACTTGTAAAAGTTCTATTTAAACGAGTTTATTTAATTTAGTTTGTTTCCTATCAATTTAAGCCAGACATATTACCAGTGCTATCTTTTGGTATAAATATTAACGTTTAAACGTCATTTAAAGGACCCAATATTTATTCAAAGTTACTCTGATAAACTGGGTTGAAACCGGTGGGGTTCCGGTACTGTATAATGTGACCTTTTGTTGGGATTTCAATAATCAGATTTCAAAATTAGAAGAATTGGAAAATGTTTTTTCGAAATGAAACTAAGCAACTTCGACTAAAAAAACTTAATTGCATATTTTATCATAGTATCAAACAAACGTCAAAAATTCGAAGAAAATCGAATAATTTTGAATAGAAAAAAGTTCACCAACCCTTGAATTTTAGTAATTGGCTCTCGTCACCAAATTCAGTTTGCTTTTGAAAAATAATGGAACAAAAAATAAATAAAAATCAAAAAAAATTGAAATTTCAAGGATATTTGAATCAGTGAATATTTTCTTAAAAATTTACAAAAATAAAATTTTCACTTACAAAACGACCACAGAGATTTCAAATGTTTTTGCAGGCTTGGAAAAGAAAAATTCAAATTTTGTATTTCATCTCAATTGAGCTCAAGAGCGCCCATTATTCAAAATTGAAAAAACAGTCACAGCAATTTAGCCAAATTTAATTTTTTCTATAATTTTCCAAAAAATTTCTTTAATATTCAAAAGATAAAATTGAACATCTTTGACTGAAAAACTTCATAGCATATTTTATCTTGTTAGCAAACAAACTTCAGTGATTCGATGGTGATCAAATAATATAAAGAAAAATTTCACCGACTTTAAGTCATCAAAACCTAAAAAATCCCTAGGCTTAAAATGACCGGTAAAAATTTTCTACAGGATGTTCACAATCCCAATTTTTGACTTCAGAAACTTCTTATTTCAAATCGTCATATTCGAACACTCAATTTCTCAATAACGTCGAAACAACGTTCGCGATAAACTGTCATGTTTTTCATACGATCCAAATGTATTGTCAAAACAAAATTAGGACTCAAAACCTATAGTTATACTTAGTATACCACAGTTTTACTGCGTAAAATATAATCAGACTAATTGTGTTTTAGAATTAACATGAATGTTTATTGTACCACAAACTACTATTTTGCCACAAACTACAAAAGTACGTCGTAATTCGGCGGGAGGGTATTGTCAGCAATATATAGTAGCAACAATCCTGTAAAACCTAAGCTCGAAGTAAAAAAAACTTCCGTCAGTGAAATTTTTTTGACCATCTAGCAGTTAGATTCTAGCCTAGAGTTTAATTGTGAAGTTTATAGCACTTTAGCCTTAAACATTGCCGACCCGACCCCTATTCACATCTGTATCGAAAATCGAATCGGCCACCAATCGAGTCAACCATACATATTATCGTCATAACGACCAAAAATCAAAAATCGGATGAGTGGTTTACGAGATGGTCTTTAATTAAAATGGCTCATTTCCCGACTTTGAATTCGTCGCCTGGCAAAACTTGTAATCAAAAAAAAAATTCCATTCTCATTTTTTTCGCTTTACTTGGTCTTGTTTCCAAATTTTTGATTCATCGATTGTGCCTAAATTTATATTTTAAAATTACTGACATTTTTTACGAAATATACTGCTCTCTGATTGGTCACAATTTAACTCATTGAAAATCCGAAGATATTAGTTATATCATATAACTTATATGCTGGCATTTCACTGGTATTTGACCAGTATTTGGATCCGTGGCGGGATCAATGACCGCTTCTTATTTTTTTAGCTTTTGAAAAGTTAAAAAAAATATGCCTTTCGACTTAATTTAATTATCGTAAAGTCTCATTTTTTGGTGCGTTTTTCACTTAATTTTTTAATATTTGATTTCATAATAAAAAATATCTAGCGCGATTATTGGTCAACTTTTGCCCTTTTTAACCCTTGGAGGCGCCGGCCTATTTTCAAAAACACCTGTAGATTAAATACCAGTAATTGCAGGTTGCTTCTGAATAATTCACTTTATGGAAAAATTTTTTCTGAAAGTGCCGCATTTCCAATTTTTGTCCTGACGGCTCTGAGTAAACTTTTATTTTTTTGAAAGTGATTTCGATAAATTGATAAGCTCTCAAAGTCGCACCACTTAAGTGGCGCAGGAGCCTCCAAGGGTTAAGGGGGTACTCAACGGTTACTTGTATTTTGAATCGGGTCTCAGAATTAAACAAAACAAGTTATAATTATTTTGAAGAAGCTGCTTTGAAGATCTGACTCTCTGCTATTAACTGAAGGTGAAATTTTTTATCAGCACCACAGCACCAAGTGAGAGTAGAGTTCTAGAACACTCATTTTACCTTTAATGTCTTTTTTCTCAATAACGGCCGATTGAAATTTCGGCCGATTTTTGCAAAATTTCGATCGGACATATTCTAGAATCATAAAAAACCGTAATTTTTTGAGATTTTCAAATTTGGAGCTTGATTTTCTCAAAAACAATTTGACACAATTTTTTTTAAATTTGATACGAGTTGGTGAAATTTATCTTCTTACTTTTCTTTATTTTTGTTTTATGGATCTTTGCACAGAATTCTAGAAAAGTGCAATTTGATGAAACCGGAAGTTGATTTTTAAGATATCTAGAAAAGTTAAGTTGATCAGATTTAGTTAAAAATACCACCAAGTGAAAGCTGATGATTAACTGAAGAAAAAATGTGCTTACATGATATCGAAAATTTGGTCAGATATATTCTAAAATCATGAAAACGCCGAAATTTCAAATTGAACCTAAAATTTTTAGATACTGGTCCGACAAAATTTTTTTACTTTGAGTATAAGTTGGAGTGATATGTCTTCTTACTTTCTCATGGAATTTTTTTTTGAGTTCTCTGCACGGAATAATAGAAAAGTACGTTTTAGTTCAGCGGGAAGGTGATTTTCGGAGTTTCTAGATAATAATTTTAATTTGATTTTACCGACAGTACCCTCAAATTAGAGTTAGTACTAAACTAAACTAAAAAGGTGCTAATCACTTTCACATATTCTTAGCATTTTTCATTTAAATCGAGGTTTAAGTATTTTTTCTAAAAAAAATACTTAAAAAAAATCTGAAAAACCTCGAAAATTTTGAGAAAATTCTTGAAATTTTTTTTCTGGTATGACCGGAAATGCATTTTGTGGGCTTCCTGAGGCCATTTTGGGCACTAACCATGTCCCTAGCCTGAAATAAAAAACCGTTGAGTACCCCCTTAAGGATTATTCATAACTCCAAAAGTAATACTTTCTTACAAAATGCTTCAATTGCATTGTAAATAAATGAAGAATGTAAATATAAAAAAACTGAAATATACGGTTAAAAAGGCCATATTTTTGAAACTTCACTTCTTCATTTATTAGAAAAAAATACATTCAAATACGGAAAAAATGTTGTATTTTAAAGCAAGTTTTTCACTTTTTAATTTCATGAATTAAATCGGTCAAGCTTGATGAAAAAATCATGTTATCGAAATCTGCCGGATCTCTACTAAATGCATAGTAAGGGAAATTAAACTTGAATTAGTTTAATCGTTTTCTTATCTAGAATTTAACCCCGCAGCATCCAGAACGAAACCTTATCTTGATGGCAACTATGGTTGGCATAAGTGGGGCAGATTGGTACATTCTGTCACAGCGATATCCCCTGTTCACACTCATCAATCATGAGTCATGATAATGTAGGTAGTTGACATATTCTTTTAAGCTGGGCCACCTACCTTAATTATCATCAGTGAGAATATCACTGTTAGATATATAAAAAAAATGTGAAAAATTATTTTTTTCACTCTTCATCTTTTAAGAAATGTTTAGTCTTGGAAACTTTAAGTTTCTAATTTTGGATAACTGGTTATCCAAAAAATCATGGGAACTCAATTTCTGACTAAACCCGATGTGAGCATTTTTAGGACGATATAAATCAAATTTAGATATTTTTGGTTGTTGTCCGCTTAAAACCGAATGGAGCAAAAAAAATTTGACGCAAAATGCTGAAGAAAATTTCAAAAATATTTAGAATTGTTTGAATTGGGCAGTTCCTTAGATTTTTTTTCTTTATTTTGCACTAGACAAAATTTTTTTAGGATATTTGCTTCACAACATGAATTCCATAGCTTGTATTTCCCTTTTTCAGTATGATTATAACATGACATATGATATATTCCTTTATCACACTTTTGTTAATATCCCGGCCCTGATTAGCCAACGTATAATACGTTACGTATTGTGTTTTTAAGTAGTTGGGCCGGGATATTAACAAAAGTGTGATAAAAGGATATATCATATGTCATGTAATAACTCTACTGAAAAAAGGGAAATACAAGCTATGGTCCATAGCCTCTGGACAATCATGCGTCCAAATTATTTCAATTTCATGTTGAAGCAAACACGACTATTGTCCTTAGGTTGTTATCTATAAGCAAGCAAAAAAATAAAACCTATGCATATAATTAACCATACCTTTTGTTGTGTGGCAAATATTCGAACGGAAAAAAGGATGAAACGGGCATAATCAATGCTGAATGACCTTGTTTCCGAATTCAAAGAAATTTTTTTGATCAAAATCAATTATCCATAAAGTCATTCATTGGTAATTAAAGATAAAAAGTAAAGAATTATGGGGATAACACTGTATAATTAATACCTCAAAGAAACTAGGTTAAAATTAGAATCATCAAATAGCTCCCTCAAATTGAGAGTTTAATTGAGTGTTCTGGCTAACAAACTTTCACTTACTGATTCTCTTGAACAAAAAACTTTCGTGATATCTGATTCCTAAGGGTGGTTGTAGCGTCTTCAAATCCAATATTTGACATTTTCAAACGTCTACTTTAAATTTTTATGAGGTAGAAACAATTCATTCACATATATCTTTATCACACTTTTGTTACTTTCTCGGTCATGCTACTTAAAAACACAATAGGATTGCTAATCAAGGCCGAGAAAGTAACATAAGTGTGATAAAGGAATACTGTAGAATCTCAAAAGCTTGAGCGCTTCATAACCTATGCATGAAATTGTTCTCGGAGGACTTGAAAATATTTTCAGTTTAATCGCTCTCGACCCAAATATTGAAACGAAACAAAATTTAAGTGCCAAAATTACTTCCACACACTGTTTTATCTTGTTATTTTTCGGGAGGAATAAACAGCGGTCTCGGTACACATAGAAAACAATTGAAAATTTCAATATATCAAGATCCAACCGCTTGGCTAGATTGCTGTAGACGTTTTTTCAATTTTGAAAAGAGGCGCTGCTGAGCTCGATTTGAAAAAAACCGAAAATTAAATTTTGCTTTTCTCGGAGTCGTACAATTTTTACAAATCAATTTTCAATTCTTCGCAGTTATTTTAGTTATTTCACACAATGAAATTTGTATTTTTGTAAATTGTTAACTAACATCACATTTCTTTCTTTGAATTCAACTAAAAAAAATTCGAAAAATATTTTCGGAGAATTATTTTTTTTTTATTTTTTAGAAGATCAAAAGATAAAATGGATACCAAACAACCTGCTGAAGGGGCTGCCGAAGGCGAAACTCATACACTTTAGACATCACACTTAGGATGGGTGAACCTGAGAAAGGAGGATTTTGAAGGTCTTCAAATGACCCAAACAACCTATTGAATCGATAGATAAATGAATTTGGGAAAAAAAACCTCTCACAGTTTTTTTCAAAAATGACTAAAAATGACCAAAAATCGTGATTTTCGGTAAAAAAAAGTTTCAATCGAAAATTATTTTAAAAATTTAAGACCATGTACACCCTAGCATTAAAAGGTGTTTTAACCCTGACACTGAAGTAGCTAGTCGAAGAAAAATTAAGTTCCAGTTGCATCAGGAAAAAAAGGAATCTTGATTTTTCTAGGTTTAGGCGATTCAAATTCGTTCATTTTATTATAAGATATATTAAAATTCAGTTGAGTTTTGCCCGTTATCTGTTTTGAGCGTAGTTTAATTGAAAGAAAAATGACCACAAATCGCGGTAGAGAGCAAAATTGAAAAACAAATAAATATTTTAAGCACAGAAACAATTAAGTAAATTTTAGATTTATAATTAAATAATACTAGACAAAACATTCACACTACCGGTAGTGTAAACGTGATTGAGCTAAGACAAAAATAAAAGTGCTCAGATCAACTTCAAAATGGTTGGAGTTAGGGTAAATGATATCGGAGAAGAAAATTTTTCATATGAACTTTTTTCGATTTTAACTCCTAGTTGTCCAAAATGCGGTTTTTCAAAAAATAATGACTTTTATTTATCACCAGAAAACTAATAATGGTAAAACTTTTCCAAGTTAACGTTAAATATTCAATCACTTGACTAGATTCCTATTACTCACTTTTCTTATTTTCACTAGAAGAACTCCTCGACTCCATTTTGAAATCACATTTTTTTAGTTTGAAAGTATTTGCCTGTCCAATTTTGACCAGAGGCGCTCGGAGCTCGCGCTCCTGCGTTCGACTTCAAAAACAAAAATTTGAATTTTCCGTTTCTTAAAGGTGTAGGAAATTTTTGAAGATATTTTTAGAATCTCCGCGGTCGTTCAATTCCAACAAATTTTCGAATTGTTCAACAAAATAAGATTTTCTGATTCATCTCAACTTTCAAGAAAGAATTTGTTATGTTTAATTGATCAGAAGACCTGGAGGCCCATAAATATTTTTAAATCAATATTCAGAAAAAAGCTGTTTTAGTCAAATTAATTAGGCTTTTTCAATGCTAAATAGCGTTTTTGGCTGTATTTTTGAAAATTGTTTGCAGTCCGCACTAAACTAGCTGTCTTTAACATAAAGCTGACTTGATGTTTACATCAAAATATTCAATTTTGCGATAACTGTGTGTTATCCAAACGAAGAATTTAATTTGTGTATGTCCCCTGGTCCGCACTTTGTATATGAAACGCAGTTCGTTAACTCGAAAGTTTGATTCGCCTGACAACATTGCATATTTAGGTAACATAATTTTGAAATAACTGGAGTTTTTGTTTAGTATGAATTTGATTACAATTTAATTAACTTAACCCCTGTGACCATCGAGACGAGAAATGAGCTTAAGAATACTTCAAATCACCCAAAAATGACATAAAGTTACTTTAGTAAAGTAACCGTGATATCGTTTTTTGTTCAAACATTATGTAAAATGGTATCGCGATCCCAAAGAAATGTAGAAATTAAAATTTCGTTAGCTTGAAAATTTAGGTAAATTCTGAATTTTTTTTGAAAAATTGCAGAACCCGATTTTAAAAATTTTGTCGGGGGAGGGGCAATATCGCCGGAAGTTTTTTGGCAAAAAAATTTGGCGATATTGGCACATTCGGCGATATTGGGCACTTTCGACGATATGGGAAGAAAAATAATTTTTGTCGTTCAAAAAATAAAAACGCGTAGGCGTTGGAACTGACGTCATATGTCGAACACTTTTTTAACTTTATAAGGAGTTTCACGATAGGTTTGAATGACGTGAATCACCAAAATGCGTAGAATTTAATACTCCATCAAACACAATCAAATGAAAGTTGATTAGAGTAGATTTGGGAAATTCAATCCTGGAAGTGACGTCATTCATGACGCACAAAAAGTAATTTAAGATATTAATCTCAGAAAAAATCCGGCGATTTTGGCAAATTCGGCGATATTGGGCACTTTCGGTGATATGGGAACAGGTATCATTTTAGCTAAAAATCGTGATATTGCGTAAGTTAAATCCGGCGATTTCAGCACATTCGGCGATATTGGGACGTGAGAACTTCAAGTCAGTATAATGTATTTGTTATGAAGCAGGCTATTTACTGGCTTGGTTAATAACAATTGAAATCAAAATAAAACTGAAGTACTGCTTATTTCTTCTGAATGATTATGTTTTTCCTTGAAACATGGTATTTTGTGAAGCGAAAAGTATTATTATGCTTGGTGATATCCGCAGTTTTAAATAACAATATATACCTTATTCACTACGTGTATAAAGTATAACATTCTTCATTCGAGAAAAGCAAGGGGAAGAATTTCGACAAAAGTAATGCTGGAAGTAAGTTTAAAATTTTAAGTTAATGAGTTTTTGATCATTTTTTTAATATTGGGAATCCCAATTTGGGATCCCTTGTACTTTAGTTTTGCATTCGCATTTGAACTTATTTCCGAAGCTCTTATTGGTGAATTTCGTTATATCCGGTGCTCTTATTGAGCAAACGTGAACGCGATAATATCGGCCTGGGGATCCCAATATTTTATATGTACATGAATATTATATGGAGCCCCGACAGATCGTGACTATTTGAAAAATAAAGTATACGAGCATTTTATTGGCTAGAGTTTCGAGTATACTGTATACCCTTACTATACTCTTAATAAAAATGAGCCCCAAATCAGCCAAAGCCGATTAACGGATATATAATATTTTAATTTTTTGAAAAATGAGTCCCAAATCGGCCGAAGGCCGGTATAGGGGGATATTATATTTTCAATTTAATTTTGTTGAAAATGAGTTCCAAATTTTAAGGAAACTTTTCAAATTTTTTGGAATTTGAATTAAAAAATTAAAATTTTATTTTAAAATGGGCCAATTTGAAAGAAAATTTTCAAAATTGTAATAAATTATATAATTTTGAAAAAATTAAATAAATTCTATAGAAAATTTGATAATCATTTTCCAAAATTTGAAACTTTTGTTAAAAATTTGGCAATTTTTTCTGCTCATATCTTAACAAAAATAGATAAAAAATATAAAATCCCCTTCGACCGATTGGGCGCTCATTTTTCAACAAAAATAGATAAAAAACATAAAATCCCCTTTTATCGGCCTTCGGCCGATTTGAGGTTCATTTTTCAATAAAATCAAATAAAAAATATATTATCTTCCTTTACCGGCCTTCGGCCAATTTGAAGCTCATTTCTCAACAAAATAGATACAAAATATAAAATCCCCTATTATTGGCCTCTGACCGATTTTGGGCTTATTTTTCAACAAAATTAAATAAGAAGTATAATATCCCCCTTTATCGGCCTTCGGCCGATTCGGGGCTCATTTAAGAAAAACTTTTAAATATAATATCCCCCTTTATCTATTTTAATTCTTTACAATTATTTAACCTGAATTCAATATTTTGTGCTAAATTTCACCCGAATAGTTTAGTGAGATTCTTAAAATGATTAGTATTATTCACAAAAAACAATGTGTCCCAGGACAGGACTGGACAGGACAAGGACAGAAAATATTGAAATTCCCCCCCTTAGGACAGGACAGGACAGATACCTCTTCTAGGACAGGACAAAAAATTTTAAAATTTGCCTGCCCCAGGACAGGACAGGACAGAAATATCCAAATCTTGTGCCGACCCCTGGTTGTTTGTCTCATTGACGATTTGAAATAAGAAATTTCATAAATAAAAAATCGGTGTTAATGTGCTCAAGTTATCTTGTACAGAATTTTTTTGTGGTCATTTTAAGACGTAGGATTTGTTTTTATGTGAAATTTTCCAAAAAAAATCGATTTTAAGGCCAATTTTTTGTGATTTCACAGGTAGTATGTGATCCAGTTCTAGCGAAGCCGTATGAAGTTCTAGAAGGCTGATTTTTTGGCCAGTGAAAATTAAGCGGTTTTCGGTTACTCTTTTTTTTTGATGGAGGATCGGCAATCAATATTTGACCTCTAATAACTGGTCAAAGTGCAAGGTCAATCTCAAGTTCATCGTATAGACTTGAAAGTATTTCCAAAAGAATCGAAAGGGTCGACTTTCTGATAAACGTATTAGCAACTATGGGTCAATAATGTACTGAAAGGTCGCTAGAGAGCAAAAACTGAAAAAAAAGGCATTGACCAGTTTTTGCTCTCTAGCAACCTCTCAGTACATTATTGACCCAGAGTTGCTAATATGGTCATGAGAAAGTCGACCCTTCCGATTTGGGGGGGTACTTACAAGTCTATACGATGAACTTGAGATTGACCTTGAACTTTGACCAGTCATTGAAGGTCAAATATTGAGCGCTGACCCTCAATTATAAAAACATGTAACCGAAAAACGCTTAATTTTCACTGGCCAAAAAATCAGTCTTCTAGCACTTCATACGGCTTCGCTAGAACTAAATCACATACTACCTGTAAAATCATGAAAAATTGACCTTAAAATAGATTTTTTTTTGAATATTTTACATAAAAAAAAATCTTGACTTTTAACTCGTAGACTCGATTTTAGCCAACTCGTTGCCGCACACCATTTAATCGCATTTTACGACGCTCAATCATTAATGACAAGATCAGCTATAACTTATAAGTTTATCGATAACCTTATAGCCTATAAGGTTATCGATAAACTTTGAAACAAAATGACGTTTGTGCGTTTTTTTTTGAAAATTTTTACTTTATTACAGTACTTATTTTTTGCAAAAATTTTTTAAATCACAAAATAAAAGCCTTCATCGTGATAAGAAAAAAAATTCTAAGACATTTTTTCCATTACATCATAGCCCGAAAATGATGACGTGACTGTTTATTTAAAGAATAAGGTTGGTAAAAGTAGTACTGTTTTTTTTCGAAAATTGCTTAAATCAATTTTTAAAAGAAGTGAAGTCGTTCTTTAGAAGTAAGAAAGTTTTTAAGACTTTTTTCCATTAACAAAGTCCAAACCCGATCACAGTGACTTCCAAATTAGGAAATAATGTTTGGTTAAGAACACAATACGTGATCAATTACGCCGAATTTTTGGGCAATCAACACCTAAGTAAGATTTAAACATAACAATGAATTTTCCAAACAACGTCACGTGATGCTTACTTTTTCGAGAAAATAAGGAATTTATCTATGACATCTTTCAAACCTTAATTTTGAAAATTAATTTCGTCACCTGATTTTCATTCGATATTGTGTTAATGGAGAAAAAGTCTTAAAAACGTTTTTGAAGTTGACCCTGGAATTTTTTGACGTAATTTGAGTACTTTTTTAAATTACGTATCTTGAAAGTAATCTAACATCACGTGGAAGACTCCTTAAAAGAAGCGTCACGAACTTTCTAAAACTTTATTGCATTTAAATTGGCTCCGGTTTAAATAAGAGCAGTCATAGAAGTTCCAAACTTCCGGAACACTAATAACATAAGCATCAGTGAGAAGAAAATCATGCGTAGCGTGAGTTTCTTCTTTCTTTCTCAAACGAGAAATAGAAGTTCAAAATAATTTAAGAGTCATTATACTAGAGAATTTTGGTATACACATATAAATTATTTTTCAGACAGAGCGATAGAAAATCATTTGATGTTTTCATATGAGGTAATTGCAATTATAAATTAAGGTCTTATCATCTCATTATCTGCACTTTTAGAGTAAGTGATAGAACTTCGCAACTATTGTTTTCTTTATCTCATTAAATGCTTTTACAATTCGTTTTAAATTTTATTTTGTTATTGTATTTGTATAGCAAATAGCTTGAAAATATTATTTTAGCTATTGAAAATGAATGTTGAAGTCATGAAATCTTTGCTGATATGGCCGATTTAAAAGTGAGGCAACGATTGGCTAAAATCGAGTCTGGGTAGCAGATTCATGTCTAAAGTTACGAGTTACAAATGACCAGGAAAAAATCTCTACAAATAGCTGAACACATTAAAACCGATTTTTCATTTTTGAAATTGCTTATACTCAAATCGTCATTCACAAAGTCACGATCTGTGAATGAGGGTTATCAATACATATGACAGGCACTTAAGTACCTAAGCCTATACTGCTTTAAATTTATATTGTTCGTTATGTTACTAGTAGTTCTTAGTAGATTCACCAAATACTTTAATACGTTAAGATAGTAATCGTAAATAAACCTGAGTTTTTGGTTTACCGGTTTTTATTATTATGATCCATACTCGATGGTGAATTGGTCAATATCAAAACCTGTATCTGATTTGTTTATAAAATCGGAGATAAAAAACGGCGGTAAACGGACAACTCAGGGTGTAGTAAATCTGCTACGGTGACCGAAATACTATTTTAGCCGAAAATTTGGCTTGCTGATAAACTTTGAAAAATAAGTTAATCGGATATTTTTTTTCACTGTGAATAACCGCTACTCAATAATTTGAATGCGAAAATGGTTAAATCGCTTTTTCTAAAAGTAAATCGGCTATTTCCTAACAGTAATCGGCTATTCTAAAAACAGTTTTAATCGGCTAGCAAATATGTTCAGCAAAAATGAGTGACTACGGCACCTTTGGTTAACAAATTCCTGAAAATAGTAAATAGTAATCAAGTGAACTCTTAGATAAAAGATTGGCAAAATTTATTAATACATTTATATAAATCTTTTTCAAATTCATATCATTTTGAGAATGAATTATAGAATAGATTATTCAACCGATACTGAATCTATTCGCCGCAAACTTCACCGACCGGATAGTAGCCTAGATGATTGGGATTTAGCCGATTGAACTATTTCACCCTATTATACACTTTAAACTTCCAAATTATCTAACAACATAATTTTTATCTGACGGTTCGATTTCTCATCATTTTTCAAAGATATGAATTTCTTTAAAGTTTCAATCTTACAGCAACAGCAACAGAGTCTACAATTTTAAATTATCATATTTGGTTCGCATATTTCGGAAAGTTGATTTTTTCAGTAAAAAAGTTTACTTCCGATAAATTATTTTGAACTAGACATCGAAATTCAAATGTAAGATAAGCCAGTTTCTAGGAGAGTGTTTTTGCATGGCAGAATCACTAAACATTAAATATTGTTATTCAATTATGGGAATAATTTTTTTGGGAAGTGAAATTTCAAATTTCGATTTAAGTATTTCATGAAAAAAATATATCAAAAAATTATTTAAATAATTAAAAATTTACTATATCAACTTAAATAAAACATACAAAAATGTAATTCATCAGATATTTTATTTAAAAAAAATAGCCGTTTTTCATAGAAATTCGTGATTTTTTCATCATTTTTGGGCATGTATCACGTGATTGCTTCCTCTGGTCTTTCCAACTATATGTATTAGAACTAAAAATTAAATCTCTAGTATTTGAATTGCTTGGTGCAAAGAATATAACTTTTTCAAACTTCCCAGTGCAACGTAATTTGGAGCTTCAAATACCTTGACTTTCTGTAAAAAACGTCAAGAGTGCCTGGCGAACTTTTCCTGTGATTCCAGGGGTTAAGCAAGAAAATAAAAATCAGAAAAGTTAAATGCATTATGGTCCCTTTAGTCATTAATTTACATCATTTACGAATCTTTTTTGTACTTGAACCTTTTCTTAATGCCTTTAAATTTATCTTAAAATTTGAAAATTTTCCCGTTGACGCTGGTAAAGTTTCGAAGATTTTTTGAAACAATTAATTTATATTAGTAGAAAATTTTTTTTTCTTCTTCCATAAATTTTGAAAATATGTTGTTAAACGCAATAACAAATGCAATAACAGTTAACATGGAAATTTTGCTTGAGTACTGCTGAAGTCATTATACTTAATTTATTTTAAAGCAAGCTAGCAACTGACAAAACTCAAAAACACTTTGATGAAACCAGTACTAATAAATTCTAATTATTGTATCCCTGTTTTTTAGTTATAGGGTACTGCATCATTTTTTTTTAAAATTTCAGGTAGGGACATGATAATTGCACAAAGAATTCAGGAAGGCCAACAGAATCAATTCTGGTCATATCACCATCTGGATTGAGTTCGTAAGATAGCTCAACATTTTTTTTTTCCGCAAAATAACAAGTTATTCCAAGAAGCGAAATGTATTTTACTACCCACTAGGGCTGATAATCTACCACAGATTAAAGTAATCTGAAATTTTAATTACTATTGAGTAATAGCTATTACGGTACTTGCTGAGGCTTTTATACCATTTTTTGAATTAAAATGGTCGAATCGGACCATTTTTTGAATTTTTCTGAGATTCTGCAATTGTTTAATTATAAGATTTTTGGATAAAAAATTGGAAACAATGGTCTGATATCCTATTACGAGGAAAGGTAGACTCAAAAATGCCTAGGTAAAAATACAACCAATTACAAGGTAAAAATTACAAGTAAAAATCAAACCAAATAAAACGAGAGTGAGCGGCCAACCAACCAATCAAATCCTGAATTGAACACACAATTGGTTTGTATTTTTACCTAGGCATTTTGATCTACCTTCCTCGTAATGGATACTATGACTTTTCTTTCGAATTTATTTTGTCCTCCATATTTTTACTCAGTTTGAGCTATCTAGAGAATCAACTCAGATTAGTCCATTTCTAAGCAATTAATATACAAATTTAAGCTTAAAAAATTTCTCAATTTTTTCAAAAATAACGTTTGTGTCAAATTTGACACTAAAACTTCAAATATCGGGTTGACGTAAGCTCAACTTTCCCCTTAAGTGTTCTCCCAGCTTTCTTTTGAGCCTACTTTCGAAAAGAATCAAGCACATTTTTTTTCGTAAATTTTTCACGTGACCTGAAAAAATTCATATTTTGAGTTTGGCGTCCAAAAATTAAATAAAACACGCTTTCACAAGAAGTTTATATTGTTTTGAGCATCCTTTTTGCAAAATTTGAGTGAATTTTTGAAATATAACTTCAGGGAGATAGAAGTTCCGATGGAAAATGTCAAAAAACGACGGTCTATCGCATATTCTAGAAAAACTAAATCCCCACCCCCGCACTTTCGACAAAAACACTTCCACAGAAGTTTTGTTTACTATTATGCAGGTTAATGTAAAATTAAGGTTTATTCAAAATATAACCTCAGAGAGATAGAATTTCGGGTTTGGCTTAGGTCTCCCTGTTTCGCTAAATGTGTCTGGGAGCGTATCACGCAAAAAAGTTTTGACACATGTGTCACGTCAAGATAAGGCTAAGTTCTACAAACTGGCTAATCTAATTATATCCTGGAGGCTGTTTGGGGCGTAATATTTAAATCCAGAAAATGTCAAATAAGGCAAACCACCATACCTTAAATACGTAGGACAGGTTGTTACTAGTGAAGCAGTTTAACTATCATGTTTTAAAAAATGTTGTTAGGGAAGAATAAATTCTGCCCAGAAAAGACAAAAACAACTTTTTCAGAAGAGTTTAAGCGTTTCACGCAAAACTTACTCTTCTGATTTTACGTTACAAAATTTTCAACGATATTACTGAAAAGCTGATGAGCTTTAGTTGGCAAAGAGCTATTAGCTATTCGTAAATGGTAATTTTATTGTTTTTTCATTTAGTTAACGGTATGGCCCCACCTGCACGATGATGTCTAAAATTATTCGATACAAATTATTTGACCACACGGGGTTGTTGCCAGAAAGATACGACCTTGCGGCACAAAAAAAAAGTTTTTTGGGCCAGTCTAGTAGTCCAGAAACGACTTTTTGAAACGCCCATTTTAGAGCCACTCACTTCGATTTTGAGCGATACAAAACTCCATTTAGTTTGATTTTCATAATGCGCCGTTGTCACAATAAATATGCTACCTTTGTAGATCATTATCTTGTTTCAGACTTTTTTAACTGCATAAACAAAAATTTCATCTGAATAATGCATTTCCGGTCTGATGAGCAATTTCTTGACTCACACAAAAATTCTTGAACTTAAAAAGTAGGGGAACTCTCGGGGTCTGTTCCGATATCCGCGGCAAAATGACACTTCCAAAATATTTTTGGTCTCTGTGTTCTGAACACGCTGCGTGCAGGTGGGGTTAACATTTAAGGGCTCGGTGCATTCTTGACAGTACGGATATGGGCTCTCGATGAAAAACTATTTACTGATTGATATGATTCTTCTCGATATACCATCAAAAATATGTTTTATATCCAGGAACTTTAAATACAAGAATTTCGAATTAATTGGCTTTCCTAAGAAAATTTCTGAGTTCAAATTAAAGTTTTCGAATTTGACAAATTATGAGAAATGTTCTTGAAAAAGTTTCCGAAATCAATATTAAAAAAATACTTTTTTTGTGTTTTAATTTATCTTACAATAATTCTTTCAATCAAACGAAAACATTCCAAATGGCCAACTTTTACTTTTCGCGTGGATAACCACATATATTTTTAATATGCAATTTGGAAAAAATCATAAGTGAAGGTTCTTGTGATTTTGGTCAAACATATTAACGATTAAATTAATGTTTAATCTAGGAGTGTGCGGGTTGAGGTGCCCCAATAAACTACACTCGTTCAAGGCCACTTTTAGTCACTCCTCCAACTCGCATATCCTGTTTGAACGGAACTCCATCTTAAAAACGTTGTTCAACGTCAGCATTGGGATCGAATCCAGAGTGGTCTTTCTCTTTTGATAGTGTAAAGAATAGTAAATGAATTTTTTTTTTAATTTTTCGAAAGGCACCCGATGACAAAAATTTCGAAATACGACAAAAATTAGTTTCTGCATGTAGTGGATCTCGCCATACGGCTCCGTTGGTGACCCTGTAATTTCCGTTAGGTTGTAGAGAGACTGGCTGCTTAAGCTGATGCGTGGGTTTGGGATGCTTCCCAGTGATTGGAAATGGGCGAGTTAATCACGCCTGTGCGTGTATTTGATTACGCGGAAAAGTTCCACTAAAGTTCAAATTTAGCCATGGATGAAATCATGTTCAGTTTCTTGCGCCTCTAGAGACGAATTTCGATAGAAATATCTGAAAGAAGTAAACGCTTATTCTGTACGCTTATTTTGTACTGGCTGACCTCTGAAGACTTTATTCGGGTTTCCGCTAATAAGTTTTAATTCAAATATGCCCCCATTATTTAAAACTTTTAAGAGAGCTCATTTAATTCTCTAAAAAATGAAGTCTTAATAAATTTAACAAAAACTTGCCCTACTTAGCAGAATTTTTTGAGCCATAAAAAATTAGTTTAGAATTGAAAATAACCTGAAATAAGGAAAGAAATTAGATATGAATTTTTTCGGCAAATGGCACCCAGAATACAAATAAATAGTCTGCAACGAAAGACCTTATTATATAATTTATTATTTCCGTTTAGAGATCGTCAGCAGCGTGGGAGCCAATATGACTCAATTTTTTGACACAGGGGTGCTATTTTGTGAAGAATTGGCGTCACAAAATTCTTGGAAAATTTGAAAAAAAATTGCGAATTATTTTCAAGCATTTATTTCTGGTTTCTAAATTTTGTCAAAAATTAAGGGCTCAAAATGAAAAGTTGAACATGGCCCAAGAGACGCCGAATCAAAATGTCAAAAAAACTCTCTATTCATTGTCAAACAAGTCTTGTGCTTCAGATGCAGTATGAGTCGAAACTGTCATCAAAACTGGTGGAGGAGATATCTTTGCCTGAGCCTCCCAAACTAACATTTCAAAACAATTTGGCTAAAAATGGAAGTTACATGGCCCCAAGAGCGCCGAAGCAAAATTCGAAAAAAAACTTTCTAGTTTATTGTTGAAATCAAGTCTTCTGCTTTCAGATGCAGTAGGAGTCGAACTATATCTGTCAACTGGTGGAGGAGATAGCTTTTGCCTGAGCCTCCCAAACGATCATTACACAATTTTAATTTTAGTTTTTTGCGTTTTTGTCGCCGAAAGCTAAATTTTCAAAACAATTGCATTGTCNATCAATTGTCGTTATAACTTTATCGTTCAAACCAGGTGTTTCGCCTTCATCTTCTGAAACATTGAAGCGAAATGAACTTGACGGCCACAATGCCAACCCAGGAGTTTCCGCAATTTCAGTTATTCGGTGTCGAGCCAAAAGATCAGTGAAATTGTTCATGAGATATTCTGCAACAAAATCAGTAATTTTCCAGCCAAATTTGGCTTTAATTCTTAAGTCAAAATTTTCCGCATCAAAAAGTGAGCTGAGGCTCATGTGAAAAACTAGTTCGCGAAAAACTTTTAAGATTGATAAATTTTCAATTTTCAGTTTCAAAATATCTCGTTTGCATTCCCTGATCAATACTTCGACAATATCNTCATCAAAAGTTACGGCACTTATTTTTTTATACGCATTACTTAATCGAACGTAAAATTTTCCATTTGTTTTGTCGCCAAAAACAGTAATCATTTCAATTAAACGTTTCGCAGTTCTACCGAAATCGTTGTGAATAAAGTCCATCTCTTGGTTAACATAATCATGAAATACAAATTGTTCGACTAAACTGCCCAAATCGGTTTGGTCAGTAGTTTTCAGATTATCCATTTTATGAGCTTGGCTATCTTTCAAGGTCGACATTACTAACATTAATAAAAACATTTTTGTTATAGACCGGGTGGTTTTAAAATATCTTGAATACTATTTGCATAAAAATTAATATTTAACTTTTATGAGTCATAATAACTAGATTAAACTTGATCAAAATGAAAAAAAAA
>SCLH01000262.1:61897-84193 GCA_004367855.1 Oikopleura vanhoeffeni | reverse complement strand
TCTTCCCTCTCTCTCCCTTCCCTTCTCTTCTTTCACTCCCTCTTTCCTCCTCCTCCTCCTCCTCCTTTCTTAAGTCAAAATTTTCCGCATCAAAAAGTGAGCTGAGGCTCATGTGAAAAACTAGTTCGCGAAAAAACTTTTAAGATTGATAAATTTTCAATTTTCAGTTTCAAATATCTCGTTTTCATTCCCTGATCAATACTCTGACAATATCTGTCATCAAAAATTACGGGCACTTATTTTTTTATACGCATTACTTAATCGAACGTAAAATTTTCCATTTGTTTTGTCGCCAAAACAGTAATCATTTCAATTAAACGTTTCGCAGTTCTACCGAAATCGTTGTGAATAAAGTCCATCTCTTGGTTAACATAATCATGAATACAAATTGTTCGACTAAACTGCCCCAAATCGGTTTGGTCAGTAGTTTCAGATTATCCATTTTATGAGCTTGCTATCTTTCAAGGTCTGACATTACTAACAGTAATAAAACATTTTTGTTATAGACCGGGTGTTTTTAAAATATCTTGAATACTATTTGCATTAAAAAGTAATATTTAACTTTTATAGTTCATAATAACTAGATTAAACTTGATCAAATGAAAAAAAAAATTCAGGAATGGATGTTGAAATGAATCTCAATGAGCTGCCTCTCTCCACAAATTCGAGAAAAAAAGATGATCTAGATAACCTTGTTGGACTCCAGACTCTTAAATAACCTTAATTAAAAATTGGAAGAATGGGTGCGCCTTTATTGATATGTCAATAACCCTTTTTCAGTATCAAAAAATGATCCGACCGTTAGAAAACATTGACAATTTCTCAGTACATAGATACTGTATCTCAACAAAACATGTGTCAGACTGGATGCGCTTCATTTGCGGCTGAAAGAAGATCAAAAAATAAATTCCCACCCACCTCTATTAATCTTTTTACTTTGTGAATTTCTAATATATAAGGAATCCTTCATTTTATTTGATAGAAAAAATTTCGGACCGAATTGTTAAATATTATCAAAGATTTAATTTCATAGTCCATCTTTTGATGGAGAGTCGATCGAAAATGCTCAGAAAAGTAGTTCTGTCGACTTTTAACACTAAATTTGCACCAGAAAAAATATTTCTAAGTGGTGTAAATCCAAATATAATTTAACCCTTGCGCGTTTTTGAAACAAAAGATTATTCGCAGAGTAAAAATAATATTTTTGTCAAATTTATTTTGACACAATCCGGCTTTCTGTGTTAAAAATATTGAAAACAACTTACAATTTATACATCGGTATCGAATTAGGAAACTTTAATTCTAGATCTTTTAATGACTTTTTGAACCGCTATCAAATTTCTTGTGCTGGTCCCTACAGAACACAATTTAGCCCAAATTCATTTTCTAACTGCGGTATAATTATTTTGTTAAAAGTTCGAGTAAAATTGATCAAGTTTTTAATTGCAATAATTCTTTATCTGGAATTTTTTCAATTTTCAAAAAAAATCAATTTTACTTAGATCAGATTTTGCTGAATCATATATTTCAAACTTCCTATGATTCCTGATTGGGTCCAAAAATTAAGCCCTTGAAATTTTTTGATTATTTTATTTTGATGAGATGACATGAAAATTCAAAAAATAATTGTCACAAAAATAAATGAAGTTTGCAAAAATTTGTAGTTTTTTTTTTTCTTTTATTCGCTATCAGTGTAAGTCAAAAATTCTTCTTCTTTTCGTTTGATTGGTTTTTTCGGTGTTTCATTTTTCCGAGTCATCCGATGAAAAAATCTTTAATAAGTTTATATTATTAAAATCCAAAAACACACATTGAAAAACACCAAGACTTATTGTCGAAATCCGAATATATCTATAAAATTCTACCTTTTCGAGTTTTTTGGTTGTTCTGTGTATTTTGAAAAAATTCGACAACTGATGACAAAACTTCAGACACATCATCATTGATTTCCGCATCATCGATAAAAGCTTTATTCTCAGCATTTTCAGCTTGAAGAACATGGCTTCGACTTGAAACGCAAATTTTGAGTTTTTTGTAAATTTGATTCAGTCTTCTCTGATTTTGAGACATTTTTTTGTGGTGAATAATAACAGGCCGCCTTGGAATTTTTAAGAGCTGAAATATGAATATTATATTGAATAAAAAAAACATATTTCAAATTTTTAAAATTAAGTGAGTTCAAAAGCAAACCTTTTTTGATCTGATTTCCCGTTTTAATTTTTCTGACTGGTTTTATTTTGACAGGTGAATCATCTTCATCTGTACTATTCAATAAATCTGATTGTAAGATGATTCCGCTCAAATATTATTTTAAACAATATAAATTGATTTTTAATTTAAACATATTGAAAATTGATAAATTTCTAATAAAAAAATGTAAAAAAATAAATTTTAGCTGAAAAATGGAAATGAATTAACTCACCTAGTTTTTCTGGGGTTTTGTTTTTTCTAAAATCGAGTTCTTTTTTTCAGTTTTTTCTGGTATATTTTTCAAACCACTTGAAATTTCGATAATTTTGACTGAAAATGTATTATATATTTTTTGTTACTTTGATTAAAATTTGAATAGTCACATTTCATAAATTTATATTTTTTCCATAAAATACAACATAAAAAAATAGAAAAAATATACAAAAAAAAAAAAGATAAGATCAAAACCTTGTTCAATATTTTCGATGATTTTGTCATTTGTTGGAATTTCTGCTTGATCAAGGTGTTTCAAATTTTGTTATTTCTTCGACTTGAACAATTTTTTCTAAACATTCTTGGATTATTGGCTGATCATAGTTTTTGACGTTATCTTCGGTATTTTTGATTTGAGTGAGCTGATGTATTTCGTCAATATTTTGGGATCATCTTCTTGATCACTTGTTCGTCGTCCGAAACTTGGTCGCGTGAAAAGCAGTAATGATCTCAGCAGACAAAATTTCAGGTTTTGGGAGATTTAGGAGACAGAAAAAATTTGATTGTTTCGCACCATATGCAAACAAATTCGCTAAAGTGATAAAAAAAATTACGTAACTCCCTTTTATTATATTTAAAAAATAAGTCTTATTTTTGAATTTTATATTTACTTGTGAAATAAAAAGTGTCGGTCAGGAAGTCTATTTCGAAGTTTTCCAATCGGATATTTTTCAAACTGCGATTGAAGTTCATCACAAATTTTCCAGATAAGTCAAATTATATGGGTGAAGATCGGTCGCCGAGTGTATATTTCTCAATGGTGATTTCAACCAATATGAACCGAATTGTGACCCACTTAGACTCATTTAAAATACTTCACCCTTACCGAATCTAGCAAGTAAATTGAGGGAGCTGATCTGCGTCAGATTGTTTATAGGGTTTATCCAAAAATTTTTGGCAGATAACCACACGTAATTATACGGATTTTTTTCTTGATTAAACGAAAATATGCCACCTTTTATTCAGAGTTATTTGTCTTGTTACTCCACGGTAACTAATTCTTTGAAAAACTACGAGTTGTAAATCTCGCCAATTTTCATAAAACTTATTTAATTCCGTTTCTATTGTTTTACTTTCACCTCTACGATACACTGGGTTGAATCGGGAGTTATCATAGGTATTCGTGAAACATTTCGAAAATTGGGATACGGATTTTCATTGCGGTCCGTTTATAATGCCAATTACGCTATAATTGGTGCCTTTTGTGAAATTCTCAGTCTCTGGTCTCTAAAGGTGTACATTGCTAGAAATAGTTTTTAGGTCAAAAGGTCTAAAAATAGCCTGTAGGTTTCCGGTACTTGAAAATTTAGGTTGACCTAATATTTTAAAATATCGATTTTTCACACGTGTCTCACGCGGTGTCAGTAGTGAGCACCCCCGGTCAAACCTATTCAACCTAGAGGATCAATCATTCTGAACAAAAACATTCGAGAGATCTAACAGCTTAAATTTACAGAGATTTTTTTTTAAAAATATTGCCAAAAAGTTGATCAAATATAAAATATGCTGCGAGTCGGTTTATTGTTAAGCTTAATATGCGCCGAAATTTGTCTTTGTCCAGCACGACCAAAGCGTTAGTTCGGGACTACTGGTCTAGTTCTGATGAGAATTATTTTTGTTCTCCGGAAGTTTGTCGATAATAAGCTTAGTACGACCAAATTTTCGACGGACAACGACTACAGTACTATCAAACAACATGTGTCGCAGTCCCGACAGTAGAATATACATCTGGACAAGTAATTCCTGATATTTCGACCCTGAGGTTTGTTTTAACCTATTTTCCTCATTTAAGTTTCTTAAAAAATTCCAAGTCCATCAATTTTATATTTAAATTTTTTTAGGTTTTAAACGAAAAATTGTCAGCTGCTAAAGTTTTGGTGTAACTGAGAGGGTTTCTTTTTGGTATTTTTTTGATTGTTTTTGGTGGGTATCTATTGCTATGAAATATATAAAAGGGTGAGTTATTTCAAAACATGATATAAATTTTTTCAAAAAAAATGTTTCTGATTTTGTTTAAATTATTTTTTAAGAGAGACCTCAAAAGTGGTAACAGTTACCCTAATTTAACTATCGAAGAAAGGCCACATTCAAATATGATGGTTTTAAATGATAACTTTCAATCTCAAACCCAAAACACAGATTTTGGTGAAAATTTTAATTCGACAGATGAAGCAACACCAATGCGATTTTCAAATAAATCGAAAAATCATGAAAAATCAATAGGTGAATAAAATTTCTATAAATATCTGTATATCTTTTTTGATTACAGCCTCAGTTTTTTTTTTGTTGAATCGTTTTTTTTTCTGGTGGCTAGACATTCAAAATTTAAATCTTTTGACCTAAATTTTGTCTGTTTAGCCACCGGAAGAAAAAATTGCTAATTTAAAAAAAACTTAGGCTGTTTGTTATACAAAATATTTTTCAAAGTTTTTGTTTATATTTTTATTTAGTTAAACCAGCGTTGTCAAACTCAACTAAAACAACGTCTTTTGGTGGGCTGCCTAAACCATTAGGTATTTGTTCTTTTATTTTAAATTTTAGCAAGAAAAAATATCAAACTTTGTGAATTATATATTCAAGTTTATTTTTAGCACGTATTCTTAATGATGAAAAATTTCGTTCAAAAAAGACAAAAACTGTGTCAACTGAAATTCATAATCAAGGTAATTATATAACGCGAATTTAAAAATATTTGAAGTATTTTTTTTTAGAAAAAAACAAATAAAATGATAGTTAATAATAATTATAGTAATAATGTCATTTTTAGTTAATATGTTTGAGTCTCCTTCAACTTCCCGTAAAATTTTCTTTGCAAATGAAATGCCCGCAACTCTGGAAAGAACCGTGAATTTGACAATGGATATGAATCTGACTGAAGGAGCGGAAAGACCCAGGGTGGAGCTACTGTTAACTGACAACAGACATGAACTTGACGAAGCCGGAGATAGTCGATATGATCAACCAATGTTTTTCACTCCATCCCAAATTTCAACTCCAATAATGAAAATCACATCAATTGATAATATTTACAGTGAGTTTTATTTTAGAATAAAAAAACTATTTACTTATTTTTTTTAATAAAATTTTTAAAAAAAAAAATTTAGAAAACTACCATCAATCGGGAAAGGAAATCGACTTCAAGTTCCACTGAGTCCAGATAGAGGTCAGACATCCACTCAGGCGATCGGTTTCACGCAAATTTTTGTAATTATTAATAATGAAAATAACGTTTTTGGTATTAAAAAAAAAATTAGAATTGAAATTTTTATGTTCACTTTTGAATTAATTTGTTATTTTAGATTCTTCAAAAAAAACAACCCTGGTAACTCAACCAGACACTGTTACTGTTCGACGCAGCTCATCAGTTTACAGTCTCCGAAATGCTCCAAAGCAGACAAAAAGATTTGGATTTGAATAAGATATTGACGCTGAGAAAATTTCTTCAATTTAGTCACTTTTTCTGCTATTTTCACATTCAATTTCCTGCCATTTTTTTTTTAATTTTCGTGCAAATTTTGAAAATATATGAAATTATTAATATCAATCAAAAGTCTCGATTATTATTTTCAATAAAATCTTTATTTATGATCAGTGAAGTAAACAGGATAATCTCCGAGGGAGCAAAATTCGCCAAATAAGTTGGTACTGACTCGCAAATCAGGATCTTCGACGTTTGGTGAATTATTGATAATGCTGAAATTTCGAGTGAATTTATTTTCAAATTTATTTTTAAAACTTACCAATAAGCGTGTTTCTCATTAGAAGTTGCCTTAACAGATTCAACATACTGAGGTTTCAGTCCCATTTGACTTGTAAGCCGAGAGTTAGTTTTAGCATCGCCAAAATTTCGAAATAGAACAAAAACTTCGGTATTAAGTCGGATCGTTTTTGCCCATTTCCCTCGTTCAAAAAGTGACTTAAATATATATATATATAAAAACCTTATTAATTTCAATTTGAATAAATGTTTACCTGAGTAATTAGTGCTATCGAAAATTTTTTATGTCGACTGTCAACTTTGAAAGCACGAGCGATTGAAGGGTTTTCAATAGCTTCTTCATAAAGATCGTCGATAACCACAATTGAATTTGGCTTAATATCGGAAAAAAATTGAGAGTTTGGGACACCCTCGTGATAACTCACGTCCATCTCTTCTAATGAATTATGCCAGTCAAGATCAGTTGTTTTTGAACATCCGGAAAAATAATAAACAGTTTTTATTTTTTTTGTGAAGTGTATAGTTTTTTGTTGGAAGTGTATCGGGTTTTTAATAAGTTTGTGTATTAAATATGTTTTTTCCAGCACTAAAAAGTTAACTTTTCAGAAAATACGCTACGTGTGAACCACCCACGCAACGGAGTGTGAGTACTAATGATAAATGCATATCGACTATAAGTCACCTCCGTCCACGCCTGTACCTATCGGGGATATACACACACTGTTGAAACAAGAGTCAACATAATGTCGCTGGGTATTTCGTTTGATAGAGGATCAGCGCGGATGATACATTAGAGTGTCTGAATATGTCAACGATCTCCTCGCTCTCTTCTACCGATGTCCATTAAATATGTACGCAATTCTTTCGGTATTCCCCACCCCTTTTTGCTGGAGGCTCGCCCCTTCTGCGGATTTCGCATTACATCAGGTACCGGCTCTCCATAACTAACAGCCGTCGGCACTCGCTTCGCCCCTCCCCAGTCCCAACTTGGGTTGCCCGGCTTGCTTCGTAATGATGTTGTTCCGGCATCTTTACACATCTGCAGCTTTGGCTCCAGACTCTTGCGCCGAACTCACTTGTATTTTCTTTTTATTTTTTTTTTTTTTTTTAATATATTTTTTATTTGTTCTTTTTAAATAAACAAAAAATTTTTTTAATAGTGCCTTAGAGGTCGAGGGAAAATGTTTTTATTGAATTTGTATTTCAAATTTTTGCTGATTTTTTTCGATTTCCGGGATGATTATTTTGACTCAGTAGGAGGGGTTTGGGTTGTTCCGGGATTTATTATCTCTTCGAAAAGTGTTTTTACGTGGTAATCAACGTCAGTTTCTTCTAGTACTAAAAAAGTCTGACACTCATATTAATTTTGTTCGGCTCAAACTTAAAAAATATAAGTTTTAATTTCATTCACTTAAAATAAGCCTTCATGAGGCGCGAGGGGGCGCCCTGGAAATCTAGGATAAAAAATTAGGATTTCTGAAGTAGCCGCTTTAGAATTCAATCACCCAGTTAATTGCTTTCATCTAATTAACTTCTGAGTATTGGCATCGTCTCGACCGGGGATATTATTGATAGGGGCGTTTGATAATTAGGGCTGCGTTGATACTTAAATTTGGGTACTGTTTTTTTTTTTCAGGTGCTTGTCGAGTAAAAAACTTCTTTTAAGACATTTTCTCAATTTTTTTAGCTGGGTCAAGTACCAATTTAAAAATATTTAAAAAATGTGGGTTTCCTTTTAGAACGTTTTTTTAAGACTTTTTCCCGTGGTGTCACAAAAGGAATTGTTTCAAAAACGTATACGCTCACTGTATTTTTTTATGTTTTCAGGTTAAATAACAAAGTTTGCAAGTTCAGCGAGTTTATTATTTTTCTATTCCAGATCAAAGATACAAAGCATGAAAAAAGTTCTGGGTTGGGGAACCTTTATTCTCAAATTAGAAATAAGGTTCTTGGGTTCAAGTAAACAAAAAATCGATCAAATTACGCCCTCCTGACAAAATTTTAGCCAAATTAACACCTAAATTCAAGCGCAGGTTATTGAACATAATAATTGTACGCTTTCTCGAAAAGAAGAAAACGTCAGTTCGTGTGTAGTTGTATTCTATTCTTCAGGAGAAGAGATAATGTAGCGAGAGATTATTATATACTTGGTAGTATCAAATCAGAGGTTCGAAGAAAAAATGCTGATCCATACCTCAAAGATAAATATATATATATGCGATATATCGGACTCTGGAGTGACACGATAATGCGACTTTATTGTGTATCACTTATCTGGCAAAAAGGAACAAATCAATGGATGATATAAACAAGATATGGATCAATTATAAACGTCATCATTTGAATCAAGGATTAGCACGCACGATATAGAATTCTTGCTATATATTCTTGAACCTGTTACGTCCTCTCTCGAGATTTCTTACTTTCACATTAGCAAATTTTGTACTATGGTGTTTATCTTTCTTTATCTATCCCAATACAAAAGTCACCGGATTGGAGCGCGCAGAAGGGACTGCAGCCGCTTCTTCGATGTAAAAGCGATTTTTCTCGCGCTTTACAGGAATATTCTAAGATTTATGGTCTATTACCTGTAAGTTAGAAAACTCTCGCGTCGTGTCCAACCTCGAGAGATCTAAAAAACTTTATGGAATCGCCATCTTGAGCAGTTCAATCTAGAAGCATACTAAAATTTTTACACCGACAGACTTAAGCCATCACAGATCATCCTATAGTTTTCCTCTTGCCGGGTCATATGTCGCGAGCGCAAAGAAGCGTGTAATAGACGAAAAATAAAAAATCGTCCACAAAATTTTAATGTTGTCATTCTTAACTATTGAGGAATTTTCTTTTTCGCTTATAAAACATTCCCATTTTTTTGCCCAGCTATTATCTTTTACTCAAATTTGCGTTGCATGGTTTATATATTTAAATTTTAAAATGTCAAAATTTAACCCTAATCGTGATGTTATTTAAATGACCTTGTTTGCGTCGACTGTTTGCTTGGTCCGAAAATTGGATTCTTCGAAGACGCCTGAGATAATATATAATAAATTTTCTCCTTTCTATCAAATTCAAATGGTCTTAGAAACATGTTATATGTATAATATGTATTAATATAAAAATGAGCTTGGTTTTAAGTTTTACGGTAGTGCGGAGCGCGGACCCAGGTAGTATTAACAGTCTCACTATTTCATGTTTGATTTCTTATTCAATTTATATTGTACTCATACATATGTACAGAATGGAATTATATGGTGTGATAATAATATTAACGTTCGGGTTGAGTGTCGCGTTGGACGGAGGTTTTAGTGTTTAAGTGACCATATGGAATTCAAATAATTTTCTCAAGCACACGGGGTGGCATGATACAGCAAGCTCAATACGGGGAAAAACGTGTCCTAACGGGCTGAGAGCTAGTTAAAATAGTCTCTCTGTTAAAAATATAGGACAGTCTGGGAATTTAAGCCACCTACGGGGGAGGGGAACGCTGTTATTCAATGTTTGATCCTTGGAGTGAGATGTTTCGCCTCGGACAGTGGAGCTATTTAAATCTTTATTGATAACATGGGCACTACCTTGTACCCCTATATAACTTGATTCCGCCTTGCATTCTCAAGAAATAATTTTACTATTTTAGTGAGTGCATTTTTCGACAACACGTGACTTTGTATTCAAGAGTGTTCAAAAATATTTCACTTATTTTTGACAATATTTGCAAGAGATCAAGGATAATACGTTGTTTTATCTACGATATTCTTAACCAAAAAAAAATTACTAACCAAAAATGATGTCATAAACCATTTTAAACCCTTTTTTATCTTTTATGTTATATAAAATTATATCGTAACTAATAATTATGCGACATTATTTGTTCCTCAAATTGGGTTTCTTTTTATGTTACATATCTTGTATGTGATGTTACTTTTTTAAAGTGCCCGCGCCCCCAGCCCGAAGGTAGTATGATTCGCTTCCCGATAGTTGACTGATAGTATATTTTGTTTAAAACCTTACGGTGATTTTGACCTACGCAGTATGGTCGTTAATACACCAAACTTTATCTTTCAGATAAGCTTTTCAACTAACTAAAGCGAAAAAGTATTTTTGCGAAAACAAGTGCTCTGGTGTTATTTGATCAGGAACTTTTAAAATCTTTTTTTATGTGAGAGACAGTTCTCAGTTTTCTTGAAATTTAACCAATTTTTTTCCTCGAAGACAATTATCATGGCAGATTTGTATGCATGACAGTTTCTTCAAAGGAATTTTCTCGAGATAAAATTATTTATAGACTTATAACGAGGGCTACAAATTCAAATTACTCCTGCATTACAGATTTATTTCTTGTAGAAACGACCACTGCTCTCATCATGATATAGTCGAATCCTTTTCTCAGGGCACAAAATAGCGCCGTGTTCTACCAGCAACTTATTAATATTTAATACGGTATTTTTATATAATGTGTGGAGTATTTCATTATAATGGATTTCCACCAGACCCTTTCCTTCGAAGGATGAAAATGTTTGTGTACTCTTATCTATAAAAACTAAGTGACCGAAAATTGATTTGCGGACCACCTCCTTTTAATGTTCATTCAGGCTTGGGGATATTAACTTAGAATAACAAAAACATTGGCATATTTGGGTTATCTAACAGTGTTTGAGGCGCGCACCGAATTGGACAGGTGACATAGGAAGATTATTTATTAGTCTTCCTTACGAGTATATATTATACTTTCTCAACGTTTATGAACACTAGGCGGAAAAAGTGCTGGTTTTTACAGGATGGACAAACTAATATATTTAAATGGAGTTCTTCGAGTGAAATTTCCCGCGTGTCTGATTGCACTATCTATAGAATATTTCATGAACCTACTCAGGAGGCTGATTAAAAGAGCAAGTGGTCCAATGTTTTTTCGACTTATTTAAACTATTTCAACTTGCTTATAACTACATCTCTGTTCTTAAGGGTGTTATTAATAATCGATGTTGGTGTATTTTTACTTAAATCACAGCAACGTCGCATTTTAAGGGTTCTTTCATAGGCCAATTTCGCCAAGCTACAAATCGATTGGCTCACCAACGATTACCTCTCTTTGATATTCGATTTGAACACAAAATCTTTGCTCCTAATAAAAATCAAAAGTGCGGTGCGCATTCGTTATCAGATCCACAGAACAAGGGACATAGTCGTAGCAAGAACTGACCGGGAATCTATTTTTTTTTTTCGAAAATGAAATTCTTACCTTTTCGCCCTGAGCTTTATCAAATGTTCGAGAAAAATTGGTTTTACCTCGCTCAATTACTGGCGCGCGCAAATTTGAATAATTTTCACATTTGGTTGTATTCTCCACGACAACAAAAACTATATCCTGCTCTTTTTATTGTGTTTGTGGGTCAGAATATGTTTCAGTTATTAGATAGTGTCGAGTCGTTTTTGAGAATTTAGTGATCTCAAAAACTTATTCAGACACCTGGGCAAACGAATGTTTGCTTGTACACATGCCAATGTATGTCTCTCAGTGTCTTGACTGGTTAAATTACATTGTTCAGTAGTGGAACCCTTGAAAACTCAGCCTAAGAGAATACATTGTTTAAAAAAAATCACTTTCGTAGCAGCGCGTTTTCTGCTTGGACGAGTTCTTCGTCTACTTTCTCCGATATGTTTCTAGTAGGCATGCAAGTTTGGTCCCCCTTCCATACTACTTCCAAGGAAGGCCTACAAACGTAGGGGCACGACTCACTCGTACTTTTGCGACAATTCCCGCTCCTATTGAAAAACCCTTTTTTCCTTTTGTCGACGGACCATCCCCCCCCTATATGGCGCGCATGTGAAGTGTGTACATTTTTAAAATGGTTTCTCCACCCAAAAGAGTGATAGACATTTTCTTAGAATATGGCGCGCGGCCCGCCTTAAAATTTTTACGTGAGTATTGTTGGAGAACCAATTTTGATCATTCCAGTTATCCTCGACTTGGGAGAATAAAGGAAATAAAATATTAAGATTGTATGTTCATATTGATGGTAGTCACGAATGGGTTGGGGTCCCACCAGAATATACATTTCTCTTGTGGTTTATGGTCCTCCTCCAGGTTATTGGCGACTCTCCTCTAAAGGGGTAGCCCTCCTTATTGGTTTTTATATAAACTCAGTATTATTTCAATTCAAAATGTTAATACGAGATGGCTATTTTTAGAATTTTCAGTATATAGTACGGGGAAAACTCGATTTGTCCCAAAAAAATTTTGAAAGGTCGAGGGTCGTAAAAAAAAAACGTAGAGAAACGAAAAGAATAATCCTTAGCACACCAATCAAATTGGACCCATGGACTGCTCGGACAATCTCGAGGATCGAAAGAGAGCTCCGGTATATGTTAATGTGGGCCACTGTGATCCAATTTCTCTCGGAAGTGCGGAATCTTATAATACAATAACTTTGGATTCCTGTCATATATATTTAATCAGAAAACTCGCTCTCCGAATATGATCGGGCTAAGGCCCTCATACATATACATGTAGTTGAACATAACTTGCATTCCTTAAAAATGTTAAATGAGACGGATGGCTTGTCTTATCAAAAACATACCAATACAGTTACAAATCAGCTATGGAACAGAATGGGATATTTTCGAAAATATTTTGGATATTTGACTCCCAGAACTGGAACAGTTTAAGTATTAAATAATCGGGACTAGGATTAATATTGAATTTAATATCGTTTGGACATTATCTGAAACCTGTCGAACTAGTAAATTATTTTAATTTATTTGATGTATGGAAAGTATAAACTGGGAGGTTGTCTCAAATAGTACTTATTATTGATCATTGATGACGTTCTCGGCCTTAATTGTTAACATTTGGGTATGCAACGACTACTGCGCATCATCATCAGGATCGCGGATGTATTTTTGCGGCCCAGGGGATGGAGACAGAGATAGAAATAATGGACTCTTTAGGTTATTTTGATACACAAAATTATGACAAAACCCTGTGTGACTTATTAAGGCCTGCATATCAAATATAAAAACTTTTCAATTTCGTCTTTAATGCAAACCCTACTTCCGATACTTGTGCCAAATTCGCTATTTGTTTTCTGTTTTACAAAACGTTAACGGATAATTCTTTGTGTAAATTTGTGCTAACTTTTCGTCTGACCTTAATTCCAATGACGATATAATCAATGAAATTTTCGAAACTGTACTGAAAATAAAATAAAATAAATCAGAAAAAATAATGAGTTTTATAAAAGAATTAACCGAATCAACGAAAGTTTTGATTATTGTCTGGCAAAAAATTGTGAAGGACATAATGAGAGATGATCCGAATTTTCACGAGAGAGCGGGTAGGCGTTGGAGTGGTGGGTCCTCCCCTACTTCCTCTGTATCCGCCTCCCTTCTTCTCTCCTTTCCTTCTGTGGTGTGGGTCGGCTTCGGTGGAGGGCGCAGGGGGCGTTATAGGAGTGCCTATTAATCTTTTTATATATTTGTTTATTATTTCTCCGCATTTGGACCTTGACGCAAACCTGTGTTGCTGGTAGCTCCAGACTTATTGACTGTTTGGTAGGTAATTTGGTAAGTGGGGTATTTCTCATGTTTAAAATTCATAAATTTATCTCATTGACATAATATTCGAGAGTTCTGGTATTAAACAATTTGATCTAAAAAGTTTTAAATTGAGTCCATTTTTTAATGGCGATATAATGAGGAGAAGGTTCACGCGTTAACCGAGCGTCAATTAATTATAAGTTTATATATGATAAAAGAAGAAAATTCGTTATAAATTTATAATTGTTGCTATAAACTATTTAAGCCTGAGTGAGTAGTGATTGTTGGCCAATTCCAGCGCGAAAAAGACTAAGGGACTTGAAAAGGTAATCTGTGTAACATGTGGGGAAATAATCACCACATTTATTTGTATATAGCCCCCATTCAACATCATACGGTCCGGAAGCAGATTCGACTATACTATAATGGGATTGCGAAAGAAATAATGGCTTTAGATGAACTTTAATTTGATAGTTTTCTATCAGTGTACTTAATGTTATATTTAAGTCGCCTCCAAAGTGTGCGAACTATATTTCATTTAAGTTACACTTACGAAATAAATAAAGATCTATTAAGTCATATATGCTTATTATTGCGAAAGTTCACCCTTAAGTAACAGGAGCACATGGGGCTGCAAGGTTCGCAATTCCTCTCTTTCTAATTCTATATAAATTAACAGAAACATACTTTGCGTGGATTTTCGCTACGCATAGGACTTGACAGCTGAAAGGTGTAAAAACGGAAATATTTGGGTATTTAAAAACAAGAATGCTATATACTAGCCGAAAAAAAAAATACTGGTCAAGAGATCGAGCTCGGCTATATTAATATGTGTATTTACTTTAGCACCAGCTGTGGGCGGAACCACACCGGGCATCATTTCAGAATTGAAATAAAAAATACAAAAAAATTCAGATAAACCCGTAAACAAAAAAATCATTATCTGAATTTAATTACGGAAAAAAAAAAAAATACTTTATTCATTGAAATCCAATTAATTCTAATTCTTAATTATTTTCTGGAGTGCATTGTTTCAAAGAAAAATTTTAGTGACTTAAAAATTCTTCTCACATTTTAAAAGCGTATTCAGTTCCCTTCACAAAGGATTGAAAAAAAAAAAAATATAATTATATAAGGTTCCAATAAATACTTAATATTGGAGGATTTAGCCTTGGATTTGAGTATCTAGTTTTTTTGAAGTGATGGAAAGGTCATCTAAGGGATTTGCTCAAAAAAAAACCTTTAACGTAAGATGGTGTAGTGAAAGCGAGATTTTCAGGGTTCAGAATTCTGTGCACTGGTGTGCCAATAATGATCTTTGTTGGAAAATGCGTTGAACATCGCTTCTTGATGATAATTTTTCGTTTATATGAAACCTAAAAGAATTTCACATTTCCCTGTCGATGGATCATAGTTTTATGGATTTTTTTGGTGGGTTTTAACTTTTTTTAAAATTGGTCATATATATTTTTACACAAAAAATAAGACTGGCATAATTGTTTGTAAAATTTATTCATTAATTTTCAAAACCATAAAATTAAGTTTGGAACCTATCTCGGCAGGCTCTCCGTATTTTGCATAGATCATTCTTGGCTCAAATTATCGACTACTGGAAATAGAGTACGTAATAAATTTAATATCGAACGTATTCATGTGTTGATCTGTACTTGCAATGGTTATATTATATTCCGGTTCCCCAGCAGGCTGGATATGATTTCATAAGTACACAGCGAAGCGGAGTGGGGGAAGAGTGAAAGCCGGTCATAAGGAGTTTGCGGTAAAAGTGTGCCCACGGTGGTGTCTCAAAGAAATCTCTCGATGAAACTGGATATTGTAATTAGACTGCTTTTACATCATGCAAACTACAAACCGGAAGTTCAGAGTAATGCGTATGCAGGAAGTGAGAACTGGTCAAGACGCTGCGCTCGGATTTACGCTAAGATCCATGGTACATTCCTCTATGAGCGATTTTGTGGCAAGAAATTCTTGTGTTCTGCTGCACAAACTTTCATTGACAAAACCGCTTGAAAAGTAATGATATCAATAAACCACAGCAAAATTGTACACTCAGTTATAAAAACAGATTATAGATATTTTTGTCGAGCAGATCGATTTAGTTTTCAAATGTCACGCGGAGTGTGGATAAAAAAAGGGATTCAGAAGTGGGTGGGGTATTTTTGGATGGATTCTAAAGATTCAATAAATGAAAAGACAAAAAAGTCTTTGGCCCATCAGATCGCGCATTAATTTTATAAAAAGGAAGAGGAAGGCCTTTAGGAACTCACTGATATTAAACTCATTTTGGAAAACCTGAAAAGATAAAAATCGTGAAAACTAAGTGATAAGAACACGTAATGTGATATACTTACAGATAATGGGTTACCTACGGGAGGGGGCAACGCTGTTAGAGGGTCAACACAACAATTAAATAAAAGGGCAAAAGAAAAGACAAATACGCATTAAAAAACGGCGGAACAAAATAATGTAATCCCCCTCCCGCCCATTCATACCCCGGGACGGGAAGTGACTTCTATCGTCTTTACAGGCAATTGGAGCTTGATTCCCGATAGTTTCCAGTTTTTCTTATTGAAAAATTTCCTTTGACGAATTACTTGGGAGAGCCTCATGAGTAATTTGGATCGGGCAAGCTCGTGTTCGTTGCATAAACCCTTATGTCATGAATGATCCTGACAATATACGTGGTGAAATGCCGGAGTGAAAGATATTTAACGTTTCAATAAGTTCGCCAAAAGTTGTATATGCTTGTGAGCAGTTTTTTTGCTTTGAATAATAGGCCAACTTATGGTAAGAAATGTATAATTGGGTGTCATGTCTGAATAAATCGCTGTACTATAATTTTACTAATCTCTACGATGTCTGTATTTTTTCCATTAGATGACTCGTTTGTTGGGACATACTATGAGTAACAAAATGGATCTCTTTTGAATTTCAAACCCACAATTCCTTGATTCTGATTGAATTACCAGTATGAGAGATAAAGAAAAAATGCGCAACTTAGATTCCGGCAAAGAGGTGGTTAAGTGTGCTTTCAACAAATAGGATGTAAGTATGAGAAGATGGAAGACAGTCGTTAACAGATTGGATGAGGTATTAATTTTTGTGAAGATCACACTTTGGTTATCAAATGTCATGTATATGTTTAGTGAATTAAAAAAAGAAAATTAAACGGTGGCGTAGGTGAAGCGCGAACAATAAATATAAAAATTAAATTTCATTTTTTGTTATGTAGACTTTAAGACGCTCTGTGCCAGCTCAAACTTTGAAAGAAAGGGCGTGGGTACGTGTGTTGAGTGGAGAAAACAATATAAAAATTGCGACTTTTAGGAAATTGACCTGGAAACTTATTCCTCCTGAAAAATTAATTGACCGAGTATGATATGAATAATAGTATGACCATAAACGGTTATCGTTAGAAAAATTCTCGTTTTCACAATATGATTGTAAGAGAAAATGAGGCAAAAATATCTGAAGGAAACATAATATGACAAAAAATTCTGATCTCGCATTTAATTGTGAAAAACTTGACCATAGAATATTTTTTAGAAAAAATTGGACCCAGGAAGAAATATGTTTGAAAAATTCCGAGCACTCAGATATAATATTTTGGGAAGAAAATTGCTCAAAGAGTATGTTTGCAGAAAATTGACCAAAATATGTTAGGAAAAAATTGGATCTTTCGCAAACAGTTGACCATAATATAATCACAATATGTTAGCAACGAAAATTGCAACCCTGAATAGATATGTTGTTGAAAAAACATTGCTTACGCAAAATATTTGGATGATCTTTGAGAAGAAAAATTTGACCAAAAATATGTTTGAAAGAATTGACGATTGGGGGGCGTAACGGCGGGTGATTTTGACGTGGGATGGAGGCGGAGCCGAACGACCCGCCAAAAAAATTGTTAGAAAACTATGACAACAAGAAAATTGATGTTTTGGATAACAATCAAATATTAGCTCCAAGAATACTGTATGGGGTGCACCAAATGACCAAAAACGCCAAATTATAGGTTTATGGAAATTAATTTAACATCTTCAGAAGCAAGAAATAAATTGTTTGAAAAATTGAACCAAAAATTTATGTTAAGGTGGGGAAAACTGGTGCACTCCATACATATTTGAGTGTTTGATGGAAACACTAATGGACCTGAAAGATTTTAAAACTCGTTCTGAAAAAATTCTCGCGCCCCAATTTTTACTGATTGAATAAGAAAAAGAGGATCTGAGCTCTCCGAAAATATGGTTTGAAAAATTGACCACAAATATGTTTCGAAAATGTTGGACCAAAATGTCGAACTTCAAAATATAGAATTACTTCAAAGGTCAATCATGGGAGAACAACTGCTTACTTCCTATCCACCATAGGCAGTTTGCTGAATCCAATATGGTCCTTCCTGGCGAGGAAGCTACTTTGATGTTTTTACTGATGTGTCTGATGTTAAAGGTTTCCGATCAGACCATACATCTGTGCACCCAGCTCATTTTTTATTTTGGTTGAAATGGTTCCGGTTTAATTCTACAACGTTAAAAAATTGATAGTGTGTCTTTTTACAGAATCTATCGGAAATATATGTTTTTCGTGTTATAATGCGCGTTAATTTATTGAATAGTAATTATACTGATACAATACCGCTGATAGATTAAGCTTGTGAACAGTAACCCTTGCTAAATAGATATACCGTTTGTTATAACTGAGCCGGTGTGCCAATTATTTTAACCCTCGGTTTATGAATTGCCTTTTTTATGGTCTTATTTCTCCTGAAAAAACGTTGGAACTCTTCAATGAATAAAATCCAACGGATATTCTTGAATGAGATTAAAACAATCAATTATTTTGGATTAATCAGGCCAGACGTGAATGTTTTAGACGCTGGTTTATCTGGATTTCTTACAATAAATTTGAACACGTGGAACATATTTCCCCTGTTACTGTATCGCTCAGTATTTTCGCCTTAGCATCGAATAAGGTGGATCGGCACACAAAATTTGTCTCTAACACGAAAACAAAATATTTGAAGCAGCCAAGGTTTATACAGATTACAATTGATCGTTTTATGAGAGGCTCCAAGAAAGCATATTCTCGGATTTCTTTAAAGTGGATAATTGACTCAGATTGCATCAAGATTTTACCATCAAACATATCTCAAATACCATACCAGTAACGCATTTGCAATCCATGGTACATGTAGTTAGGGTGTGTTATTTGGTAACGTTTCGAGAAATATGATCGGACGTCCGGAAAATTGTTTAAATGATTTGACTTGGGATAAACTGTTTGACAAAACACTTTGGGCATAATTTTAAAATTCATTCCCTAATTATGGCAAACTATAAAACGGCAACGTGAACCTGATCGACAATTAAAACTCAAAATAATTGAAAACATTCGTGTTTGGCGGAAGGAAAAAAAGCCTACTGACTTGTGGCGTTCTGTGTTTGATGGCCAGACCGAAAACTAATCTTACCAATAAACAAAATCTCTGATGTTTCAGTCAAGAGGTTAAAATTTATTGAAATTGCTGGTTAATACAAGCCAAAAAAATCTCCTCACTTTGTTATCGGATATATTGATAGTCACACATAATTAAAAGATATTATATAAATAAATAAATAAATGAAAACAAATTTTATGATTCGAAATAAAATGTTGTACCCCCTCCTGATTGATATTTGCTATATTTCTTTGGTCAGCATTATCGTATTGTCTATCATAATTTTAAGGTTGATGGATGAATATGTATACGTTATCTTAATTGCTTGACCAAATTAAATTAAACTGTGAGGCTCTGGAATCTAACGCTAGTTACCTCAAAAAATAAAATCATGATTAAAAAACTGCAAGCAACAACAAAAAGAGTTGATGTGGTGATGAGTGGTCCGGAGGGCGGGGGGACGGGAAGAAAGGAAAATCTGAAGCAAGAGATATTACAAGTAACTTATATAGTTTAAAATTATATGATCTCAGAGAATGCCAAAACTGTAACAAGTGTTCAATATTTCTGTCGAATAAAGTGTTATCTGGAATTAGACTATTTCTAAAACTCAAACTTCGAGGAGAAAAAAAAAAAAGGATAGAGAGAAGTTTCGCGGGAAATCAAATTTGAAACTGATAATTGGGTTTAAACAACCAAGTTTGATCAGATTACGAATCAACCGAGTTGCAAAAAGCTGATAACTTACGACTCACGCTTTGGTAAACAAAGGTTGATGTTGATTCCCCGAATCTGAGGGAGGAAAATTTATGGACTTGAAAATAAAGATTTGGTAAAAAAGTTTGCGCGACTTATTTAATCCGCTAGGTAGTGGGAAAGCAGAAAAAGAGATTGTTAACTTTGAAGGGGGGGAGGAGTGATGTAACTGATGTTCTGAACTTATGTAGCCGACGTTTTGAATGGATTCTGTCAACAAAGATTTGACTGAAGTTTCATTGATTTTGGGACCGGAAAAAAAACTTGGTTAAAAAATCTGTCGGAAAAAAAACAATAAAAAATCTTCGCAACTCAAGAGATGAATTATTTATTTCACAGAGCGCTATGTGGGGGACCCGTTAGATTTGCTATAGGACGCGACAAAACTTTTCGGAGAAACTTCTTTCTGATGAGAAGTAGGCTAAAATATTCCAAATTCATGGGAGGTCGCTAATACACTGAAAAATTCTTTGAAAGATGTCTCAGCTACTGTTCTTATGAAACGGAGGAAATAGGGTGGTATTAAATAAAACTCCCATACTATATAATTGTCCATTATAGATTGAGCATACACAAACCCAAAGGAGAATAAATGCGGGTATGGTATATACGTTATCGGAAACAAGATATATTTTTTTTTCAACCAAGTGTATTGATTCTAATTTTCAAAGATGTAGCATATATCTACAAAACTGCTACTTCACAAATATGTGTAATTATTAAAAAGATAATGCGAGCATAATCTGCCACGGTCAGAATAAGACACCGGGTGACAAATAATGGCAAATCAGGGCAACGGGGCGATTAGGATCATATAAATTATAAAAGACATGGCGTGCTACAGAAGAAAATGTTGTTGAATACTATTCGGAAAGAAGAACGTCGCTTAAATAATTGTCATGTTGCTACGCGGAGAAGGTAAACGAATTAATTGAAAATATTGCCGCAAGAGACTCGATACACACCTTGACAAGACGAAGTTTGCAGGCACCATTGACGATATCGGACAATAGCTCTGCAATCAGCATTATTACGGGTACTAATAAAGTACTGCATTTTGAAGTTACCCAAAAATGAATATTGCAAAATAATATTCGTGTACATTCGAAAATTCATGTGTCGCTACAGACCCCATGATATCTGCGTAAACCAACACACTTTTAAGGCAGGGAAATTATACATATTATACCAGCAGCAAAACCTAAATCTCTTCTTCAAATTATTAACTTAGTTGATTGCACAGATCACCGAAAAAATCGGATGTAGATATTCAAAAAAGAAAAGGGGGAGGGGAAGGATTACCGAGAGCGAAAGATTTCTTCATATTTTTCCTTATATTTTTCAGGTATTATGATATCTCTTGCATAGCTCACATCAATTTTTCGTTTTGACCTGATTTAAAATAAGAATAATTGTATGATTGAGAGATTAAATCAACATCAGAAAAGAAACGAGACATGAGGAAGGTCAGTAAATACCTGAACGAAGGTGGTGAAATTCTCGCACAAAGTTACCCAAAAGACAAAGATCAGTCAACAATAAAATCACGAATATAATCTCATCCAATTCACAACTAAGAAATTTGCAGGGTAGCATCGCATTTTAATGGATTACGTTTTTCAAGTTCGTAGTACTTACCAATGTTTTCGCTTAATTTAATAATGGTAAAGATTTCGATTATAATCAACTGGGGAATTTTCAGAAAAAAAATGATTGAAACTTTTTACTGGACTGTTACAAAATCTTGTCCTCCAAATCAGATCAGAAATTTCTTCCGATAGAAAGCTGTAAATATATAGCTATCAGATAGATCATATGGTGAGCCGCAAGAGTTGTAAGTTCAACAAATATGTGAAAAGTTTTATTGACAAGTTATTTCAAGTCCGAAGCTACATGATATCGGAGGAATGTTACCAATAATGTTTTGACGGGACACGTGGATCAAGTTAACGGGTGATGCAGCGGTATAGGGGTTTTCTGTCATTTACCAAAAGAAATCAATATCTAGAAAGTAACTCTCGATCCAGAAAAAAAAAAAAACAAAAAATGGTTATTAAAAAAAAAGCAACGTCTGGAACGTAGACCTGGAAGGCCGGAATCCTCTGTAACAGTGAAAGTAAATAAAAGAAGCGAGATAAAAATCCGTTGAATTACTTACGACAATTTGTCGAGACTCTTTAGAAAATGTTACGGCTTTGGAATGGTTCGCAAGTATGAGTTATAACTGTGCTAATTGGGCCAATGTTGAACTATTTTTCGGGCCCGGCGCAGCCGGGGGGCAAACAAGTCTGTGGATTTTCCACAAATGAGCTGTATCAAAAAGGCTTAAACAGGCTACATGCAGGATCAAACGTTATATGGGACTTAT
>SCLH01000262.1:34121-61876 GCA_004367855.1 Oikopleura vanhoeffeni | reverse complement strand
TTAAAGATCGTCGATAACCACATTGAATTTGGTTTAATATCGGAAAAAAATTGAGAGTTTTGGGACACCCTCGTGATAACTCACGTCCATCTCTTCTAATGAATTATGCCAGTCAAGATCAGTTGTTTTTGACATCCGGAAAATAATAAAACAGTTTTATTTTTTTTGTTGAAGTGTTGGTTTAATAAGTTTGTGTATAAATGATGTTTTCCAGCACTAAAAAAGAAATTTTCAGAAAATAAATTACTTTTTAAATATCGAAAAACTACCCACTTGAACCAGATAACATAATTCGGGATGGGAGAAGAAATCTGTACTGGTTAATTATTTTGCCTTAATATGACGCATTTTTCTATTTGTCGAAAATGTATTTTATTGAATTTGGATTCAATTTTGCTGATTTTTTTCGATTCCGATGATACGAAGTTTCAAAACAAGTTTAGACAAGTTTTTAGTACTAAAACTGAATCAAATTTGCAATACTTAAAATTAAGTTTTGTCCTTCAAGGAGACCCTGAAATTGTAAAAATTAGGGTGGTCAGAAATCCGTAATTTTTTCTTCTAGTATGATTCCAGTAGCGTAAAGTGGTTCGTTGTTGCTATGGTAAAAACTGTAGCTTTCTAATTTTATAATCAAGTCCATTTTAAAATGATGTGTCAAGTTAAAACGTCGCCGTTATTTTCTTAATGTTTGTTCAGCGTTAAATAAACAAAGTTTCAAGTTCAGCGAGATTATTATTTTCTATCAGATCAAAGATAAAAGATGAAAGTTCTGGTAGATTACTCAGTTTTGAAAGAATTGTGTGATTCTATCAAAAAAGATAAGTCAAGTTTTACTGGTCGTATCAAATCAGAGGTTCGAAAAAATGCGACCTCAAAGAAAAAAGAAATCGACGAGACAAAGCGACTTTTACTATCCAAAAGAAAAATCCAAGAAACAGTTGGAAAACATAAATCAAGAAAGAGAGATAACTCAACAAATACGTCCGAAATCACCAGAAAATTTGCATCCGATTCCAAGTCAGATAGTGACGAATCAGGTTCGAGTAACGGATCCGGTTCAGAATCTGGTACCGGAAGTGAAAACAGTGTCAACTCAGACGAAAACTAATCGCAATCTTGAGCAATCTGAAATATTAAACGAACTGTACACCAATCCTAATTTTCCTTCGGCATATTCAGGAAACGTTAAAAAATTTATACTAGAAAAAAATTCTTTATCAAGGCATAAAAGAAAAGTTAAAGTTAAAAAATGGCGTAAAGTTTACGTAGGCGGACCATTTACAGCAATTCAGTTTGATCTTATTCATTATAGACAATATTCTACAGTGAATTATGGTCATAATTACGTTTTAGTAGGCGTTGACGAATTTAGTAGAAAAAATTTTGTAGCAGCTCAAAAAACTGCTACGGCTGAAGAAACTGCTAAAAATCTTGATAAAATTATAGGAAGTATGGAATTTAAACCGAGACAGTTTTCATCTGACCAGGGTTCCGAATTTAATATTAAAAATCAAGATTTTTATGATGTTATAGTTAAAAAATATGGTATGGTCGTTTTTTATTTAAAAGCTCCAAATAAAGCGAGTATTTGCGAACGTTTTATCAGAACTTTAAAATCTCGTATTGGAGAGACATTTTACTGAAATGAAAAACTCGAAATTGGGTTGATGTTCTTCAAAATTTTCGAAAATTTAAATAATACAGTACATTCAACCATAGGAATTGACCTAAAAGTCACCTTCAAAAATCCCAAAATTATTTATAATCGACTTTATGGATCAATAGCGCCTCCAGTAAAATGTTTGTTTAAAGTAAATGACAAGTCAGAATTCCAGAACAAAAAATATTTTTGCTAAAGGATACGCACCGAATTGGACAGAAGAAATTTTCACGGTTATTCAAGTTTTTAACGACGGAAAAGTCTGTTTTTACAAACTAAAAAATTCTTCAGGTGAAGTTTTGCCTAAAAAAATATTACACTCAGGAGCTTAACCTCGTTATAAATCATGATATTTTTACATTTAAATTCAGAAATGGCTAATTCAAAAAAATTGGTTCTGACTTACTTGGGAAATTGATAACTTTGTATTTCCAAAACAATATATTGCATTTCAAGTTTGTGGTCAATTTTCAGAAATTTAAATATTGGTCGTTTTAGAATATCAACTAATTTAGTACAGCAAATATGTTTAATTCTGACGGTACTTTATACTGTGATGTACATTTTAAAACCGTGATAGACATTTTATAGCGCCCTCAAATTATGAGTTCTGAAATTGACATTCAGTATCCACGACTGATAAAAATAAAATAGATTAATGTCAATATTGATTCAGTGGTTTTCACTTCCATAACTTTTGTTATAAAATTTCAATTCAAAATGGTTAAACTAGGTCTTTGTAAAACTCGATTTGTCCCAAAAATTTTGAAAGGTCGAGGTCGTAAAAAAAACGTAAGAGAAAGAAAAAATCAAAAAATGGACGCAAACGAAATCGAAAAAGTCGTTAGTGGCCTTATCAATTCGGTGGAATTTTCAACTTTGTCAATTAAAACCTCAAAATTTTGTCTTATCCTGTCTCCTAATTGTTAACATTGATGCACACTGGATTTCGGTCTTTATTTCTGATAACAAAGTAGAAATAATGGACTCTTTAGGTTATTTTGATAACAAAAATATTGACAAAACCCTGTGTGACTTATTAAGCCTGCATATCAAATAAAACTTTTCAATTTCGTCTTTAATGCAAAACCCTACTTCCGATAACTTGTGCCAAATTCGCTATTTGTTTTCTGTTTTACAAAACGTTAACGGATAATTCTTTGTGTAAATTTTGTGCTAACTTTTCGTCTGACCTTAATTCCAATGACGATATAATCAATGAAATTTTCGAAACTGTACTGAAATAAAATAAAATAAATCAGAAAAAATAATGAGTTTTATAAAAGAATTAACCGAATCAACGAAAGTTTTTGATATTGTCTGGCAAAAAATTGTGAAGGACATAATGAGAGATGATCCCGATTTCACAAACGTTACTTATGATACTTTTTTTTTTAATCCGTTGGACCTGAAAACTGTTGCTGGAGCTCAGCTTATTGTTTGGGGTAAGAGATTTTCAATTACATACAGTATGGTATACATTTTTGTCTAAAAAGTTAAATAGAGTCCAATTTTTAATCATGGGATACGCGTGAGCGTCAATAATTAAGTTAAAATAAAGAAAAATTGTTATTAATTTTATAAAGTAATCTGTGTAAATGTGAAAATAGTCAATATACTTAAAAAAAAAAAAAATTTCGTCAATTTCTATTTAAATACTACTGCGGATTTTCGCCTACGCACTTGACAGTAAAATATTAGTATTTAAAAACAAAATATAGAAAAAAAATAACTAAAATACAGTGTATATTAATTATAATTACCCTGAACAAAATCAATTAAAAATTCGGATGCAGTTTGAAAATTTTAGAATAAAAAAATTTATTAAGCGTTTCATTCCCTCACAAAAAAATTTTTGGTGAGTGAAAGAGTTCAGGGTTCAGAATTTGAACTTTCCGAATTGACTTTGTTGGAAATGCGTGAACTCGCTTCTGATGATAATTCTTTTATGAATAAAGAATTATTCCTGTCATGGATCAAGTTATGGTTTTTTTTTTAATTTGATAAATTGTCTATACTTTTACACAAAAAATTGTTGAAAAATTTCATCATTAATTTTCAAACCATAAAAAAGTTTGACCTATCGGAGGCCGTTGCATCACGAGTTTATCGACTCGAAAAGTACGGTAAAGTGACCCATGGTGTTCAAGAAATCTTCGATGAAACTGGATTGATGATTACTCATGCAAACTACAACCGGAAGTTCAGAGTAATCTATGCAAATAGAACTGAGTCAAGAGCTGGTGTTTCGCAAGATCAAATTCTCGATGAGATGGCAAAAATTCTTGGTTCTGTGCCAACTTTCATTGCCAAAACCGTTGAAAAATATTATCAATAAAAAAATACACAGAATAAAAAACAGTTTTTATTTTTCGACATGTTTAGTTTTTCAAATTCAGATGAAAAGGATTCAAGTGGTATTTTTGATGCTAAAATTCATAAACTTCCACCAATTTTTAACACTGATAACATTTTGGAATGGTCATTAAATAAGGACAAACGATTTTTAAAATTAGCTGATTCCAGTTTCAAGTTTTCTATCGAAATTCCTGAGAATTATAGCCTTGATAATGATGTTTTTGCTAAACTTATCATGAATATCGAAATAATTGTGAACCATGAAAATATAACGTTCAAAAGTTCGCCAGTTGATAATGCTGTGAGCAGTTTTTTGCTTAATAAAGCAACTTATGGTAAGAAATATAAAATTTGGTTCATTTTGATTCGCTTCTATAATTTATATTTACATTCTTATTTTTATTAGATGACTCGTTTGTTGGGACATCTATGAGTACAAATGGATTTTTTGATTCAAAAAATTTTGATTCTGATGAACCAGATATAAAAAAAACGCTGATTCGGCAAGCAGGTGGTGTTGATTTCACAAAAGATTATAAGTATGAAAGATGAAGTGTTAAAGATTGGAGTATAAATTTTTTGATCAACTTTTTTCAAATGTATATTTAAAAAAAAAAAAAAAACGTGCGTAGGTGAAGCCAAAAATTAAATTTCATTTTTGTTATGTAAGACTTTAAACGCCTGTGCAGCTCAAAATTTGAAAGAAAGGCGGGTACTGTGTTGAGTGAAAATATATTTGCGAAATTGACCTAAAATATTTTTGAAAAATTGACCAAAAATATGATTGAAAAATTGACCATAATTATGTTAGAAAAATTGTCCAAAAATTTGTAAGAAAAATTGAGCAAAAATATCTAAGAAAAATTGGACCAAAATTTATTCGCAAAATTGACCAAAAATATTTTAGAAAATTGACCAAAAATATGTTTGAAAAATTGACCAAAAATATTTTTGAAAAATTGCCAAAAGTATGTTTGAAAATTGACCAAAAATATGTTAGAAAAATTTATTCGCAAAATTGACCAAAAAATATGTTTAGAAAAATTGACCAAAAAATATGTTTTTGAAAAATTGACCAAAAATATTTTTGAAAAATTGACCAAAAATATGTTTGAAAAATTGACCAAAAATATGTTAGAAAAATTGACCAAAAATATGTTTGAAAAATTGACCAAAAATATGTTTGCAAAATTGACCAAAAATAGGTTTGAAAAATTGACCAAGAAATATGTTTGAAAAATTGACCAAAATTATGTTTGAAAAATTGACCAAAATTATGTTTGAAAAATTGACCAAAATTATTTTGAAAAATTGACCGAAAATAGTTTGAAAAATTGACCAAAAATATGTTTTGAAAATTTGACCAAAAATGTCGACTAAAAATAAATACTTCCAAAGGTACCATGGAAACGCTATTCTTTCATAGGCCAGCTGAATCATGGTCTTGCGAGAACTACTGATGTTTTACCTTCTGATGTTAAAGTTTCGATCAGACTACATCGTGCACCAGCTCATTTTTATTGGTGAAAGGTTCGGTTTAATTCTACACGTTAAAAATTGATAGTTTTAATCTTCGGAAATATGTTTTCGTTAAACCGTTGAAAGTAAAAGATACAATTACCGCTATAGATAAGACTGGTGCTAAAATAGATATACCGTTTGTATATACTGAGCCGGTTGTGCCAATTATTAACCCGGTTATGAATGCTTTTTATGCTTATTCTCCTGAACTTGAATCTTCTATGAATAAATCAATTTATGATAAAACAATCAATTATTTGGATTATCAGGCCAGACGTGATGTTTTAGACGCTGGTTTATCTGATTTTACAATAAATTTGAACAGTGGAAAATTTCCCCTGTACTTATTTGTAGTATTTTCGACCTTAGATCGAATAAGTGGATCGGAAAATTTGTCTCTAACAAAATTTGAGCAGCAAGGTTTATCGACAATTGATGTTTTAGTTGATCAAGAAAGCATTCTCGGATTTCCTTTAAGTGGTATTGGACTAGATGCAATCGATTTTTACCATCAATATCTCAATCATACCAATAGATTTGCAAATCCATGGTCAAGTGGTGTTTTGACGTTTCGAGAATATATCGACTCAAATTTTATGATTTGTATAAATTTTGAAAAACTTGGTATAACAGACGGTGTTGTCCAATTAAAACTCAAATTTGAAAATGTTTTGGCGGAGAAAAAAGTACTGCTTTGGGTTCCTGTGGTCAGCCGAAAACTAATCTTCAATAAAAATCTCGATGTTTCAGTCGAGTAAATAAAATTCTTTGATCTCACTGTTAATTTTGAAACAAAAAAAGTTTAAATAAAATAAATAAAAAACAATTCTTTGAATTTTGTATATTTCTGTTGTCAGCATAATCGATCATTAGCCATAATTTTAAGTTTGATGTGAAACTTACTATTTGTTTACCAAAAATGTGACTTGGAATCTAACGCTAGTTACTCAAAAAATAAAATCAGATTAAAAATCAAGCAAAAAAGTAATTTTTTTATTTTTCTCAGAAATGCCAAACATTGTAAAATTTTCAAATTTGTCAGAATATAAGTTTTATCTAGGATTAGACTTATTTCTTAAACTTCGAGAGAAAAAAAAGATAGAGAGAAGTTGCGGGACAAATTTGACTGATAATTGGTTTAAAAACCAAGTTGATAGATTACGATCGAGTGCAAAAAGCGATACTTACTTGACTCGCTTTGGTAAACCAAAGGTTGATTTGATTCCCGAAATCGAAGAAATTTATGGATTGAAAATAAAAATTTGGTTAAAAAGTTTGCGCGATTATTCCCTAGTGTGGGAAACAGAAAAAATTGTATTGAGTGAGTCTGAATGTCTGAACTTATGTACCGACGTTTTTGATGGATTTTTCAACAAAGATTTGACTGAAGTTTCATTGATTTTGGACCCGGAAAAACTTGGTAAAAAAATTGTCGAAAAAACAAATAAAAATCTCGCAACTCAAGAGATGAATATTTTTCAAGCGCTTGTGCGAGAACTACACCCAAAACTTTCGGGAAATTCTTTCGATGAGAAAGTAAAAATATTCCAAATTCAATGGGGGTCTAACGAAGTGTCATTGCATGAAATAAAAAACTTCTACAAAATTTTCCAAATTGGAATACAAATATGGCAAACAGGGACCGATAATCATAAAAACTTGACAAAGAAAATTTTTGATACTTATTGGAAACGTCGCTTAATTTTGTCGGTTAAACAATTAAACTTGGCAAAACCGATCACATTGAAAACGAAGTTTCGGCACATTGACGATATCGACAAGCTCAATCATTATTCGTGTACTAATAAGTACTGTTTTTTTGGTTCAAATGATTTGCAAAAATTTCGTGTACACGAAAATTATTGTCGCACAGAACCGTTAATTACTTATAAGCAGCAAAATAAATCAAAAACTGTTGATACAATCCCGAACGAATTATATCAAGAAGGATTTTTACCAAGCGAAGATTTTTTCAATTTTTTCTTTATTTCATATGATATCGAATGCCTCATGCGTAAACCTGACGAAGATGTCAATAAATCGATTTTATCAATTCATAAATTGGTTAGCATCGCATTTAAGGATCGTAGTTTCAATTCGTATTACCAATTTTTCGTAATTTATTAAAGATTTGATATTTGATTTTTCGAAAAAAAATATTGAAACTTTTTCTAGTCAAATTTGCCAAAAACGACCGAAGTGTTTTTAGTTCGTAGAAATATGGAACCGCAGAGTTGTAAAGAAATTGTGAAAAGTTTTATTGACAAGTTATTTCAATTCCGAAGCTACATGATCGAAGAATGTTTACCAAAATGTTTGAACGATGGTTTTCTTCATTACCAAGAAATAATCAAAACCGAAAAATTTAAAAAAAGTTCGCCTACAGAGAAAATAAAGATCAATAAAAAATTTGATTACTTACGACAATTTCGAACTTTGAAATGTTACGCTTGGAATGGTTCCAAGTATGATATAAACTGTCTAATTGGGCCAATGTTGAACATTTTTTCGGCAAACAAGTCTGGATTTTCCAAAATGAGCTGTATCAAAAAGGCTAACAGCTACATGCAGATCAGTTATATGGGACTTATATTTAGAGACATGATGAATTTCTCCGCACCAATTTCCCTCGAGAATTTTGCCAAATCATGTGGTATTACAGAAATCGCCAAAACAATTTTTCCCTACGAATTATACACTGAAGTTTCGGAGCTAAAAAATGCAACACAATTTCCTCATTACAAATATTTCATCAGTTCTTTGAAATTCACATTCAATGAAATTTACTTCAAAGAACTTGCCGATACAATCGAAGAAAAATTTTGTAGGAATGAATGGGATCAAGTTCGTCAAATTTTCGAATATTACAATATCGAATACGATGAAATTTTATTTCAATTTGAAGATAACAAGCTGAAATTCGGACCTGAGGGCGCCATAATTTTAAGTAAGATTTTTTTTTGAATATATAAAGTAATCAATTGAAAAATTGTATTATTTGAAGTTTTGGTTAATTCAAAAAAACATAATGTGATAAGTAAAAAGATATTGAATAGAAAAACTTTTTGGAGAGCAAATTGTACTGATTTTCGAAATATTGGCAGATTTTTTAGCATACTCAGAATAAAAAAAAATTTAAATAAATTTCTTTATTTAATAGTATTATTCTAGGAAAGTCTCTGCATACATCGCCAAAAATTTATGAGGAATGCAAATTGGATTTTGATAAAAAGTATAAAAATATGTTAAATTATCTCGAAGAGTATAATTTAAATGATGTCCGGCTTCTCGAAAAAGGAAAGATAAAAAAAAATACTTCTGAATTTTATCAGATAATCCATTAATTCATTTTTTTTTATCCTTGAAGCTATCGTTCATTATACCGAAGGTTTTTATAATCAATGGAAGATTAACATTCACGATAGTATGAGTTTACCAGGCATTGCTGAAAAACTTGCCTACATGAATTTTGATGAGGCATGTGCGCCAATCTTCTCATACAGTGAAAGGTTCAAAAAATTTAACGAAGAAATCCGGGATCAATTGTTTGGAGGGTGTACTATGGTGTTCAAGCGCTTAGTTAACCTTGGAGAAAATACTGGAGAACTGCCGAAAACCGTTCATGAAAGTAAAACTGGCCACAAATGGAAAAAAGCTGAATTGCTCGATTTTAATAGGTATTTAATTTCCCTAGTTTTTTTTCTGCGTAACCTAATCATAATTCGAATCGCTGAATAATTATCATTTTGATTCAGTTTGTATCCTGAAGCGCTGAGACAAAATTTACCGGGTGGACCAGGAATACTTTTTGAGGGTTCAAAAAATGTTTTCAAAATGACAAGTATGCACAGTTCCGGCAAAAAGTCAAGTTTGGCAGCTATCGAATGGCTGGAATATCTCAGTGGTAGTAATCCATGGAGATCTGAAATACGGCATGCTTTGAATTACGGTGAAGAAAAAGTAGCTGGTTATTTCGTAGACGGCTATGCAATTCTCACAGATGACCCTCCGTACAAAATTGCGTTCGAGTATCTTGGCTGTCGATACCACAGGTAATTTGGAATATATCATGGTTTTTGATTTTTTGTCGGGAAGTATTTTTTTCTAGTCAATTTTTTCTAACATTAAATTGTATGATTACAAAACATTATTTCCAATTTGAATTTTCGAAATTTTCAATATTAAAAAAATCTTAATTATGAATTTAAATCTGAATGGTACAAATTAAATTGAAAATTCTAACTTTTTGACCGTTTTGAGCGCAAATTTTTATTTAATTTTCTGAACATTTTGAAAAAAAAATTGTCGAACTTTTTGAATAAAAATTGACCAAAAAATGTTTGAAAAATTGACCAAAATTATGTTTGAAAAATTGACCAAAAAAATGTTCAAAAAAATGACCAAAAATATGTTTGAAAAATTGACCAAAATTATGTTTGAAAAATTGACCAAAAAATATGTTTGAAAAATTGACCAAAATTATGTTTGAAAAATTGACCAAAAATATGTTTGAAAAATTGACCAAAATTTTTTTCGAAAAAAATTTCAAAAAATGACCAAAATTTTTTTCGAAAAAAGACCAAAATTTTTCAAAAAAAAAATGATCGAAAAATACAGAAAAAGTGCCTTTTTTTCAATTTTTTGAATTCGAATCTTAAAATTGTGTAATTTAACATTAATCTATTTTAAAGGTGTACACAATGTGACACAGAAACTATACAAACTGACAATGAATTTTTGGCTGAAATGCAACGTATGGCTGCTATCGAACTTGAAGTTGACGAACTTGTAAAAATCAGTGAATGTCAATGGTTACAAATGCGAAACGAATTAGAAATTAAGTCAAAATTAAGTCCGTTTTTTGGCAAAGAAAAAATAACGACTGATGATATTTTAAAAGCGATTCAAGACGATTCATTTTTTGGTTTATGTAAAGTCAAAATAACAACGCCCTTAGACATAATAAAAAAGTATGAGTCATTAAACTTCCCATTTATCTTCGACAGGAAAGAAATTTCTATGGAGATGTTAGAACCAAAAATGATGAAAATAGCAAAAAAAAATGGTGTCAAATTTCCTTACTCTACGACCACATTGTGTTACAATGCTGACGAGAGAATTTTAGCGACTCCACTTATCAAGTTTTATTTAGCTCTTGGCATGAAGGTGGAACATATGTATTATGCGATTCAATACATTAAACAAAAACCCTTTGTCAAATTTGTAAGAGAATTGGTAGATATACGGGTCGAAAGTGTTGGTGTCAATTCATCTCGTGGAGATCGAGCGAAACTGACCTTGAACTCAAGCATCGGGAAATTTGGCTTAAATCTCCAGAAACACCGAAAAGTTTCATTTACCCTGGCGAAAAATTTGAATCGTCACACTCGAACTGCTCTCTTTGAAAAAGAACATGTTCTTATGTCAGAATACTCAACCAATATCCATGAAGTTTCGAAAAAAAAGCGAAATATAACTGACACTATTCCGGTGCACATAAGTCTATTCGTATACCAGCAGAGCAAACTTAAAATTTTTGAATTTTTGATCGATTTATTCGATCATCTTATTCCATATGAATTTGAAATTTGTTATATGGGTCAGGGTTAGAAAATATAAATTTTTCCAAAAAGAAAAATTAAGAAAATATTTCATTTTTTAACTCTTAAAAGACACGGATAGTTTATTGTTTTGTATCACGGAACTCAGCATGGATGAAATTGTTCGACCTGATATGAAAGACTCGTGGTCTCATGTAAAATCAAAATGGTTTGCCGATGAGACTCCGCAACAACAAAAAGAACCAGGTCTACTGAAAGAAGAATTTTCAACGACAACTGGATTGTTTGTAGCATTGAGGTTCGTTCTATCTATAACACAAACGGTTGTTTGATTTTTTATATATACAAAAATATTTTTTATATATAAAAATTATTTATTTTGGTTTTTCACCAATTTATGAAATTTCACGGAAATAAAAAATTTGTAATTTCAAATTTTGAAAATTATTTGATAAAAATTGCTCAGATTTTTTACATTCAAACTAAAAAAAATTTTAGCCCAAAATGTTATGCCTTTCAAGATGGGAACGTTTTAAAAAGAAGCCACAAGGGTACACCAAAAAACGCGGATCTCCAAGTGCAAAATTATTTGGACGCGCTTTTTGAGAATAAGATCAAAAAAGTTCAATTCAATCGAATTGCGATCGATAACAATCTGGGCTCTGCAGTTACTCGAACTGTGATCAAAAAAGCACTTAATCCGACTTATTTGAAATTAAAGGTCTTGGACGATCTTGTAACTGTTGTACCTTATCATAATGAAAACGTTTATTTGTAAAAGTTATATCATCTTAAATTTTTAGAATGATTTTTTTCCCATTTGAAAAAGAGGGGCTCGAAAAACTTTTCGGTTACGCAAAAGCTCCTATTGACGAGGATTTTGACGGATTTGAAATTGAAGCAATAAACGATCTCAATATGCTTAAAAACAATAGCCACATATATTTAGGTTAGTCATATAAAAACTTTTAAAAATACAATTGTTTGAATTATTATTTCAGATACCCAAATCAAATTTTTTCATGGGATTGACAAATCTGGACCCGATACAGCACAAATAACAATTTACTATTCTGACGATATTTCTTTGAAGTCAGTAGTTCAAGATATCATTGATATTATGATTCCCAATTTTTCAATACACATAGGAAAAGTTTTAGATGAAAACTCAAAGTATAAAATAATACATTTTGGTATAAATAATCTTGTATTAATTTTTTTTAAAACATCACATAAAATTCTAAAGATGCATGGTTTTTGGTTTCAACGTCATTCGCCAACGAGCAAGAAAATGATTTGAAAATGATTTATCCGAATACTTGGGTAATTTTAATTTTTTTCCATTTTTTTTTATTCGATAAATACATTCAGGGGTCTATTAATGAACAAAAAATAATTGTGGACGAAGACGATGTAGATAACTTGCTGCTTGAATCAGATGACAATATTTTACGTGAAAAATTGATTCGGTCTCATGATTTGAGTAAAAAAGTTCACGCCACTTCAAACATGACTGTCCATCGAATTGTTTCTCTTCAAATAAGAGTGAAAAAACTTCCCTACCAATATTAGTTACGAAAAACCGTTAAAATAGTTATAGTGTATTTCTTAATACATTTTTGTTTAAAATTTTAATTCGCTGTTTGAAATAAATCATCAAAAAATAAACCACTTTGCTGAAACATTTTTCTTAAATTTATCAAAAATTAACATGTTTTGTTGCATTTTTATTTCATAAAGTTTTGGTCGCAAATGTGTCAAAAATGAAAGCAATACATTTTTTGAAAGTAGAAGTTTTTGTATTCAAGCTAATTTTTCTTATCGATGGGATCTTGTTCGATGTGTATTGGTTGATCCACTTCATCAAACATGACTGTGTGCTTTGGGCTTGTTGGAGACCACCATAAGTTCTGACCATCCACAGAATAATCTGAGGCGAATGAAAATTCCAAGACATTATCATGTTGTGGTGAAATTTTGCCATTTTGCGATCGTGAAACAGAGCCCATGGGGAAATAATTTTGCGATTCGATTGCGTCAACTACCATTTTAAGTTCTGGTATTATAGCCAAAAATTTCTTAACAGAACCTCTAGTGATTTTTTTGGCTAAAATTGGGTTTTTCTCAGATATTGCTTTTTTCATCGTTTCCAAGCAGATGGCGTATTTTTGTACTTCCTTTGATAGTTCATCATAAAATATAATTTTTGACATCGAAAATTCAAATTTTTAAACTGTTTTTTTTTGATTAATTTTGATCAATATTAAATTTGTCTTATATTCGATAAAAACAATTGCTAGCGCTAATATTTCACGTAATTTTTTTATTGTTAAATTTTTAATAATTGGGTCCGAAAATATATTAGTCTAATTAGTAATCTTATTTCGTTCAAAATCGGCCTTCTTTTCATTTATAAATAAAAGGGTCAAGCAACATTTAACTAAGTTCAAAAAGAACTAGCAGATAAAACTGGGGGACGTCGATTGACCTGATTTTTTGTAGTTTTTCGAGCTCCTAGAGAAAAAATAAATAACCATCGCACCAGGTCATAACCAGCTGAATAGTTTTTCAAAGTTCGCGGGTTTGTCCTTTCATTTCTTACATGACACTAAAATTTGATCAGATGAGTCAAACACATTTGACCACTTGGTTTTTTTGTAGAAAACAGCGCCTTTACATGTATATAAGTCAATATTTTATGACCATTAGTCATAGCAAAAATTATATTTTGATTTCAAAATGCCAAAAATTACCCAGAAAGAAGCCCGCAAAATTGTTGACCAAGAATGGAACGCTAGCAAAACACCATTTGCTAGAGAAATCACTCCAGATTCGAAAGGACGGTATTCAGTCAGCGTCAGAGCCGACGAATATCTCTTCAAAGAAGCAGTGGCATATATTGTCAAACACTCGGCAGAGCGTGCCGCGAGTAAAGTCAATTTTTATTTGGGAAGCAATGCGATTCCAGAATTTCAATTCGAAAAAGAACAAAAGAAAAAACTGAATTTCGAGTCCAATGCAACGATAAAAGAAAATTGCGCACTGAATTTAGAAGCATTTTCCGAGGAGAGGAGAATTGTCAAAATTCAAGGAGGAAAAGAAACTGTACACGGTCACATTTTCCCATATGCTGATGAACAAACTTTGGCCAATACAGCGAGAAATTATCAATACGATTTCAACAAAATTCAGAATCGCAAGAATTAATAAACTGAAATTAACTTTTTTCTTTTCACTGTATTGTTTTAACTTCATTTTGTGTTCATCNATTAATTATTATTAATTATTATTAATTATTATTAATTATTATTAATTATTATTAATTATTATTTATCACATTAGCGACACAAGATGACCTACGCCGAAATAGTTTATATATCTTCTCCTAGGTTTTATCTTGAAATAAACCTAAATTTTAACATGACCTGTAATACAGGTCCTGTATAATTAGTATTTAAAACTTATCTAGAGCTTTAGCGACATTAGGACTTTGGTTAAATAATTAAAATTAAAGATTAAATTCAAACTTAGTGATTTCAAAATGCCAAAAATTAACCAGAAAGAAGCCCGCAAAATTGTTGACCAAGAATGGAACCCTAGCAAAACACCATTTGCTAGAGAAATCACTCCAGATTCGAAAGGACGGTATTCAGTCAGCGTCAGAACCGACGAATATCTCTTCAAAGAAGCAGTTGCATATATTGTCAAACACTCGGCAGAGCGTGCCGCGAGTCCAGTGCCGCAATTTTCTTTATCGTTGCATTGGACTCGAAATTCAGTTTTTTTCTTTTGTTCTTTTTCGAATTGAAATTCTGGAATCGCATTGCTTCCCAAATAAAAATTGACTTTACTCGCGGCACGCTCTGCCGAGTGTTTGACAATATATGCCACTGCTTCTTTGAAGAGATATTCGTCGGCTCTGACGCTGAGAATACCGTCCTTTCGAATCTGGAGTGATTTCTCTAGCAAATGGTGTTTTGCTAGCGTTCCATTCTTGGTCAACAATTTTGCGGGCTTCTTTCTGGGTAATTTTTGGCATTTTGAAATCAAAATATAATTTTTGCTATGACTAATGGTCATAAAATATTGACTTATATACATGTAAAGGCGCTGTTTTCTACAAAAAACCAAGTGGTCAAATGTGTTTGACTCATCTGATCAAATTTTTAGTGTCATGTAAGAAATGAAAGGACAAACCCGCGAACTTTGAAAAACTATTCAGCTGGTTATGACCTGGTGCGATGGTTATTTATTTTTTCTCTAGGAGCTCGAAAAACTACAAAAAATCAGGTCAATCGACGTCCCCCAGTTTTATCTGCTAGTTCTTTTTGAACTTAGTTAAATGTTGCTTGACCCTTTTATTATAAATGAAAAGAGGCCGATTTTGAACGAAATAAGATTACTAATTAGACTAATATATTTTCGGACCCAATTATTAAAAATTTAACAATAAAAATTACGTGAAATATTAGCGCTAGCAATTGTTTTTATCAAATATAAGACAAATTTAATATTGATCAAAATTAATCAAAAAAAAACAGTTTAAAAATTTGAATTTTCGATGTCAAAAATTATATTTTATGATGAACTATCAAAGGAAGTACAAAAATACGCCATCTGCTTGGAAACGATGAAAAAAGCAATATCTGAGAAAAACCCAATTTTAGCCAAAAAAATCACTAGAGGTTCTGTTAAGAAATTTTTGGCTAAATACCAGAACTTAAAATGGTAGTTGACGCATCGAATCGCAAAATTATTTCCCCATGGGCTCTGTTTCACGATCGCAAAATGGCAAAATTTCACCACAACATGATAATGTCTTGGAATTTTCATTCGCCTCAGATTATTCTGTGGATGGTCAGAACTTATGGTGGTCTCAACAAGCCCAAAGCACACAGTCATGTTTGATGAGTGGATCAACCAATACACATCGAACAAGATCCATCGATAAGAAAATTAGCTTGAATACAAAAACTTCTACTTTCAAAAAATGTATTGCTTTCATTTTTGACACATTTGCGACCAAAACTTTATGAAAAAAAAATGCAACAAACATGTTAATTTTTGATAAATTTAAGAAAATGTTTCAGCAAAGTGGTTTTTTTTGATGATTTATTTCAAACAGCGAATTAAAATTTTAAACAAAAATGTATTAAGAAATACACTATAACTATTTTAACGGTTTTTCGTAACTAATATTGGTAGGGAAGTTTTTTCACTCTTATTTGAAGAGAAACAATTCGATGGACAGTCATGTTTGAAGTGGCGTGAACTTTTTTACTCAAATCATGAGCCGAATCATTTTTCACGTAAAATATTGTCATCTGATTCAAGCAGCAAGTTATCTACATCGTCTTCGTCCACAATTATTTTTTGTTCATTAATAGACCCCTGAATGTATTTATCGAATAAAAAAAATGGAAAAAAATTAAAATTACCCAAGTATTCGGATAAATCATTTTCAAATCATTTTCTTGCTCGTTGGCGAATGACGTTGAAACCAAAAACCATGCATCTTTAGAATTTTATGTGATGTTTTTAAAAAAATTAATACAAGATTATTTATACCAAAATGTATTATTTTTACTTTGAGTTTTCATCTAAAACTTTTCCTATGTGTATTGAAAAATTGGGAATCATAATATCAATGATATCTTGAACTACTGACTTCAAAGAAATATCGTCAGAATAGTAAATTGTTATTTGTGCTGTATCGGGCCAGATTTGTCAATCCCATGAAAAAATTTGATTTGGGTATCTGAAATAATAATTCAAACAATTGTATTTTTAAAAGTTTTTATATGACTAACCTAAATATATGTGGCTATTGTTTTTAAGCATATTGAGATCGTTTATTGCTTCAATTTCAAATCCGTCAAAATCCTCGTCAATAGGAGCTTTTGCGTAACCGAAAAGTTTTTCGAGCCCCTCTTTTTCAAATGGGAAAAAAATCATTCTAAAAATTTAAGATGAATAACTTTTACAAATAAACGTTTTCATTATGATAAGGTACAACAGTTACAAGATCGTCCAAGACCTTTAATTTCAAATAAGTCGGATTAAGTGCTTTTTTGATCACAGTTCGAGTAACTGCAGACCCAGATTGTTATCGATCGCAATTCGATTGAATTGAACTTTTTTGATCTTATTCTCAAAAAGCGCGTCCAAATAATTTTGCACTTGGAGATCCGCGTTTTTTGGTGTACCCTTGTGGCTTCTTTTTAAAACGTTCCCATCTTGAAAGGCATAACATTTTGGGCTAAAATTTTTTTAGTTTGAATGTAAAAAATCTGAGCAATTTTATCAAATAATTTTCAAAATTTGAATTACAAATTTTTTATTTCCGTGAAATTTCATAAATTGGTGAAAAACCAAAATAAATAATTTTTATATATAAAAAATATTTTTGTATATATAAAAAATCAAACAACCGTTTGTGTTATAGATAGAACGAACCTCAATGCTACAAACAATCCAGTTGTCGTTAAAATTCTTCTTTCAGTAGACCTGGTTTCTTTTTGTTGTTGCGGAGTCTCATCGGCAAACCATTTTGATTTTACATGAGACCACGAGTCTTTCATATCAGGTCGAACATTTCATCCATGCTGAGTTCCGTGATACAAAACAATAAACTATCCGTGTCTTTTAAGAGTTAAAAATGAAATATTTTTTTTTCTTTTGGAAAATTTATATTTTCTAACCCTGACCCATATAACAAATTTCAAATTCATATGGAATAAGATGATCGAATAAATCGATCAAAAATTCAAAATTTTAAGTTTGCTCTGCTGGTATACGAATAGACTTATGTGCACCGGAATAGTGTCAGTTATATTTCGCTTTTTTTTCGAAACTTCATGGATATTGGTTGAGTATTCTGACATAAGAACATGTTCTTTTTCAAAGAGAGCAGTTCGAGTGTGACGATTCAAATTTTTCGCCAGGGTAATGAAACTTTTCGGTGTTTCTGGAGATTTAAGCCAAATTCCCGATGCTTGAGTTCAAGGTCAGTTTCGCTCGATCTCCACGAGATGAATTGACACCAACACTTTCGACCCGTATATCTACCAATTCTCTTACAAATTTGACAAAGGTTTTTGTTAATGTATTGAATCGCATAATACATATGTTCCACCTTCATGCAAGAGCTAAATAAAACTTGATAAGTGGAGTCGCTAAAATTCTCTCGTCAGCATTGTAACACAATGTGGTCGTAGAGTAAGGAAATTTGACACCATTTTTTTTGCTATTTTCATCTTTTTGGTTCTAACATCTCCATAGAAATTTCTTTCCTGTCGAAGATAAATGGGAAGTTTAATGACTCATACTTTTTATTATGTCTAAGGGCGTTGTTATTTTGACTTTACATAAACCAAAAAATGAATCGTCTTGAATCGCTTTTAAAATATCATCAGTCGTTATTTTTTCTTTGCCAAAAAACGGACTTAATTTTGACTTAATTTCTAATTCGTTTCGCATTTGTAACCATTGACATTCACTGATTTTTACAAGTTCGTCAACTTCAGTCGATAGCAGCCATACGTTGCATTTCAGCCAAAAATTCATTGTCAGTTTGTATAGTTTCTGTGTCACATTGTGTACACCTTTAAAATAGATTAATGTTAAATTACACAATTTTAAGATTCGAATTCAAAAATTGAAAAAAAGGCACTTTTTCTGTATTTTTCGATACATTTTTTTATTTTTTTTTTGGCAAAATTTTTTTCGAAAAAAATTTTGGTCAATTTTTCAAACATATTTTTGGTCAATTTTCAAACATAATTTTGTGTCAATTTTTTCAAAATATAATTTTGGTCAATTTTTCAAACATATTTTGGTCAATTTTTAAACAATTTGGTCAATTTTCAAATAATTTTGGTCAATTTTTCAACAATTTTGATCATTTTTTAACATTTTGGTCAATTTTCAAACATATTTTGGTCAATTTTCAAACATATTTTTTGGTCAATTTCAAACATTTAATTTTGGTCAATTTTTCAAACATATTTTTGGTCATTTTTTGAACATTTTTTGGTCAATTTTCAACATAATTTTTGTCAATTTTTCAAACATTTTTTGGTCAATTTTTATTCAAAAGTTCGACAATTTTTTTTTCAAAATGTTCAGAAAATTAAATAAAAATTTGCGCTCAAAACGGTCAAAAAGTTAGAATTTTCAATTTAATTTGTACCATTCAGATTTAAATTCATAATTAAGATTTTTTTTATATTGAAAATTTCGAAAATTCAAATTGGAAATAATGTTTTGTAATCATACAATTTAATGTTAGAAAAATTGACTAGAAAAAAATACTTCCCGACAAAATAAAAAAACCATGATATATTCCAAATTACCTGTGGTATCGACAGCCAAGATACTCGAACGCAATTTGTACGGAGGGTCATCTGTGAGAATTGCATAGCCGTCTACGAAATAACCAGCTACTTTTTCTTCACCGTAATTCAAAGCATGCGTATTCAGATCTCCATGGATTACTACCACTGAGATATTCCAGCCTTCGATAGCTGCCAAACTTGACTTTTTGCCGAACTGTGCATACTTGTCATTTTGAAAACATTTTTGAACCCTCAAAAGTATTCCTGGTCCACCCGGTAAATTTTGTCTCAGCGCTTCAGGATACAAACTGAATCAAAATGATAATTATTCAGCGATTCGAATTATGATTAGGTTACGCAGAAAAAAAACTAGGGAAATAAATACCTATTAAAATCGAGCAATTCAGCTTTTTTCCATTTGTGGCCAGTTTTACTTTCATGAACGGTTTTCGGCAGTTCTCCAGTATTTTCTCCAAGGTTAACTAAGCGCTTGAACACCATAGTACACCCTCCAACAATTGATCCGGATTTCTTCGTTTAATTTTTTGAACCTTTCACTGTATGAGAAGATTGGCGCACATGCCTCATCAAAATTCATGTAGGCAAGTTTTTCAGCAATGCCTGGTAAACTCATACTATCGTGAATGTTAATCTTCCATTGATTATAAAAACTCCGGTATAATGAACGATAGCTTCAAGGATAAAAAAAAATGAATTAATGGATTATCTGATAAAATTCAGAAGTATTTTTTTTTATCTTTCCTTTTTCGAGAAGCCGGACATCATTTAAATTATACTCTTCGAGATAATTTAACATATTTTTATACTTTTTATCAAAATCCAATTTGCATTCCTCATAAATTTTTGGCGATGTATGCAGAGACTTCCTAGAATAATACTATTAAATAAAGAAATTTATTTAAATTTTTTTTTATTCTGAGTATGCTAAAAATCTGCCAATATTCGAAAATCAGTACAATTTGCTCTCAAAAAGTTTTTCTATTCAATATCTTTTTACTTATCACATTATGTTTTTTGAATTAACCAAAACTTCAAATAATACAATTTTCAATTGATTACTTTATATATTCAAAAAAATCTTACTTAAAATTATGGCGCCCTCAGGTCCGAATTTCAGCTTGTTATCTTCAAATTGAAATAAAATTTCATCGTATTCGATATTGTAATATTCGAAATTTGACGAACTTGATCCATTCATTCCTACAAAATTTTTCTTCGATTGTATCGGCAAGTTCTTTGAAGTAAATTTCATGAATGTGAATTTCAAAGAACTGATGAAATATTTGTAATGAGGAAATTGTGTTGCATTTTTTAGCTCCGAAACTTCAGTGTATAATTCGTAGGGAAAAATTGTTTTGGCGATTTCTGTAATACCACATGATTTGGCAAAATTCTCGAGGGAAATTGGTGCGGAGAAATTCATCATGTCTCTAAATATAAGTCCCATATAACTGATCTGCATGTAGCTGTTAGCCTTTTTGATACAGCTCATTTTGGAAAATCCAGACTTGTTTGCCGAAAAAATGTTCAACATTGGCCCAATTAGACAGTTTATATCATACTTGGAACCATTCCAAGCGTAACATTTCAAAGTTCGAATTGTCGTAAGTAATCAAATTTTTATATTGATCTTTATTTTCTCTGTAGGCGAACTTTTTTTAAATTTTTCGGTTTTGATTATTCTTGGTAATGAAGAAAACCATCGTTCAAACATTTTGGTAAACATTCTTCGATCATGTAGTTCGAATTGAAATAACTTGTCAATAAAACTTTTCACAATTTCTTTACAACTCTGCGGTTCCATATTTCTACGAACTAAAAACACTTCGGTCGTTTTTGGCAATTTTGACTAGAAAAGTTTCAAATTTTTTTCGAAAATCAAATATCAATCTTTAATAAATTACGAAAAATTGGTAATACGAATTGAAACTACGATCCTTAATGCGAGCTAACTAATGAATTGATAAAATCGATTTATTGACATCTTCGTCAGGTTTACGCATGAGGCATTCGATATCATATGAAATAAAGAAAAAATTGAAAAATCTTCGCTTGGTAAAATCCTTCTTGATATAATCGTTCGGGATTGTATCAACAGTTTTTGATTTATTTGCTGCTTATAAGTAATTATACGGTTTGTGCGACAATAATTTTCGTGTTACACGAAATTTTTGCAAATCATTTGAACCAAAAACAGTACTTATTAGTACACGATAATGATTGAGCTTGTCGTATCGTCAATGTGCCGAAACTTCGTTTTCAATGTGATCGTTTGCCAAGTTAATTGTTTAACCGACAAATTAAGCGACGTTTCCAATAAGTATCAAAATTTTCTTTGCAAGTTTTATGATTTATCGTCCCTGTTTGCCATATTGTATTCCAATATTGGAAAATTTTGTAAAGTTTTTATTTCAGCAATGACACTTCGTTAGACCCCATGAATTTGAATATTTTTTACTTCTCATCGAAAGAATTCCGCGAAAGTTTTGGGTGTAGCTCTCGCACAAGCGCTTGAAAATATTCACTCTTTGAGTTGCGAGTTTTTATTTTTTTATTTCGACAATTTTTTACCAAGTTTTCCGGTCCAAAATCATGAAACTTCAGTCCAATCTTTGTTGAAAAACCATCAAAACGTGGTACATAAGTTCAGACATTCAGAACTCACTCAATACAATTTTTTCTGTTTCCCACACTAGGGAATAATCGCGCAAAACTTTTAACCAAATTTATTTTCAATCCATATAATTTCTCGGAATCAATCAACCTTTGGTTTACCAAAGCGAGTCAAGTAAGTATCGCTTTTTGCACTCGATCGTAATCTATCAACTTGGTTTTTAAACCATTATCAGTCAAATGTCCGGCAACTTCTCTCTATCTTTTTTTCTCTCGAAGTTAAGAAATAAGTCTAATCCTAGATAAAACTTATATCTGACAATTTGAAATTTTACAATGTTTGGCATTTCTGAGAAAAATAAAAAAATTACTTTTTTGCTTGATTTTAATCTGATTTTATTTTTTGAGTAACTAGCGTTAGATTTCCAAGTCACATTTTTGGTAACAATAGTAAGTTTCACACAACTTAAAATTATGGCTAATGATCGATTATGCTGACAACAGAAATATACAAAATTCAAAGAATTGTTTTTATTTATTTATTTAAACTTTTTTTGTTTCAAAATTAACAGTGAGATCAAAGATTTTATTGTACTCGACTGAAACATCGAGATTTTTATTGAAGATTAGTTTTGGGCTGACCCAGGAACCCAAAGCAGTACTTTTTTCTCCGCCAAAACATTTTCAAATTTGAAGTTTTAATTGGACAACACCGTCTGTTATACAGTTTTTCAAAATTTATACAAATCAAATTTGAGTCGATATATTCTCGAAACGTCAAAACACCACTTGACCATGGATTTGCAAATCTATTGTATGATTGAGATATGATGGTAAAAATCGATTGCATCTAGTCCAATACACTTAAAGGAATCCGAGAATGCTTTCTTGATCAAACTAAAACATCAATTGTCGATAACCTTGCTGCTCAAATTTTGTTAGAGAAAATTTTTCCGATCCACTTATCGATCTAAGGTCGAAATATCTACAAATAAGTACAGGGGAAATTTTCCACTGTTCAAATTTATTGTAAAATCAGATAACCAGCGGTCTAAACATCACGTCTGGCCCTGATAATCCAAATATGATTGATTGTTATCAATAAATTGATTTATTCATAGAAGATTCAGTTCAGGAGAAATAAGCATTAAAAGCATTCATAACCGGGTTAATAATTGGCACAACCGGCTCAGTATATAACAAACGGTATATCTATTTTAGCACCAGTCTTATCTATAGCGGTAATTGTATCTTTTACTTTCAACGGTTTAACGAAACATATTTTCCGAAGATTAAAACTATCAATTTTTAACGTGTAGAATTAAACCGACCTTTCACAATAAAAAATGAGCTGGTGCACGATGTAGTCTGATTCGAAACTTTAACATCAGAAGGTAAAATCAGTAGTTTCTCGCAAGACCATGATTCAGGCTGGCCTATGAAGAATAGCGTTTCCATGGTACCTTTGGAAGTATTTATTTTTAGTCGACATTTTTGTGGGCAATTTTTCAAACATATTTTTTGGTCAATTTTGCAAACATATTTTTGGCATTGCACAAGTCATTTTGCAAACATATTTTGGGTCAATTTTTCAAACTATTTTGGTCAATTTTCAAACATATTTTTGGTCAAATTTTTCAAAACATATTGTTTGTCAATTTTGCACAATATTTTTTGTCAATTTTGCAAACATATTTTGGTTCAATTTTTGTCAAACAATTTCATTTTTTTTGGTCAATTTTTCAACAACATACATATTTTTGGTCAATTTTGTCAAACATATTTTGGTCAATTTTTCAAAACATATTTTTGGTCATTTTGCGAATAAATTTTTCTAACATATTTTTGGTCAATTTTTTCAAACATACTTTGGCAATTTCAAAATATTTTTGTGTCAATTTTTCAAACATATTTTTGGTCATTTTCAAAATATTTTTTGGTCAATTTTGCGAATAAATTTTTGGTCAATTTTCTTAGATATTTTCTCAATTTTCTTACAAATTTTTGGACAATATTTCTAACATAATTATGGTCAATTTTTCAATCAATATTTTTGCGTCAATTTTTCAAAATATTTTAGGTCAATTTCGCAATTATATTTTCATCTTCAACACAGTTACCCGGCCTTTCTATTCAAATTGAGCTGCACAGGTCGTTAGGTCTATATCATAATACAAAAATGAAAATTAACTTTTTGGCTTCACCTACGCACGTTTTTTTTTTTTAAATATACATTTGAAAAAGTCGATCAAAAAATTTTATACTTCCAATCTTTAACACTTCTATCTTCATACTTATAATCTTTGTGAAATCAACACCACCTGTTGCCGAATCAGCCGTTTTTTTTTATTCTGGTTCGATCAGAACTCAAATTTTTGTGAATCAAAAAATCCATTTGTACTCATAGCATGTCCCCAAACAAACGAGTCATACTAATAAATAAGAATGTATATACCTAAATTATAGAAGCGAATCAAAATGACACCAAATTTTATATTCTTACCATAATTGCTTTATTAAGCAAAAAACTGCTCACAGCATTATCAACTGGCGAAACTTTGAGTTATATTTTTCATGGTTCACAATTATTCGATTATTCCATGATAAAGTTTAGCAAAACATCATTATCAAGGTCATAATTCTCCAGGAATGTCGATAGAAAACTTTGAAACTGGGATCGAGCTTAATTTTAAAATCGTGTTGTCCTTCATTATGACCATTCCAAAATGTTATCAGGTGTTAAAAATTGTAGGAAGTTTATTTTTGGAATTTTAGACTCAAAAATACCACTTGTAATCCATTTCAATCTGATTTGGAAAAACTAAACATGTCGAAAAATATAAAACTGTTGTTTTATATCTGTGGGTATTTTTTCTTGTAATAATTTTTCAACGGTTTTTGGCAATGAAAGTTGGCACGGAACCAAGAATTTTTGCGCATCTCATCTGAGAATTTGATCTTGCGAAACACCAGCTCTTGACTCCAGTTATTGCATAGATTACTCTGAACTTCCTGTTGTTAGTTTGCTATGAGTAATCTCAATCCAGTTCATCGAAGATTTCTTAACACCATGGGTCACTTTACCGTACTTTTCGAGGTCGAATAAACCGTGATGCACGGCCTCCGATAGGTCAAACTTTTTTTATGGTTTTGAAAATTATGATGAAATTTGTTCAAACAATTTTTTGTGTAAAAATATAGACAATTTATCAAATTAAAAAAAAAAACCATACTTGATCCATGACAGGAATAATTCTTTATTTCATAAAGAATTATCATCAGAAGCGAGTTCACGCATTTTCCAACAAGTCGAATTCGGAAAGTTCAAATTCTGAACCTGAACTCTTTCACTCACCAAAAATTTTTTTGTTGAGGGAATGAAAACGCTTAATAAAATTTTTTATTCTAAAATCAAACTTGCATCCGAATTTGTTAATTGATTTTGTTTCAGGCGTAATTATTAATTAATATTACACTGTTATTAGTATTATTTTTCTATATTTTGTTTTTAAATACAATATTTTACTGTCAAGTGCGTTGAGCGCGAAATCCCGCAGTAGTATTTAAATAGAAATTGACGAACAAATTATTTTTTTTTTAAGTATATGGACTATTTTCACCATTTACACAGATTACTTTTAAAATTAATTAACAATCTTTTCTTTATTTAACTTAATTTATTGACGCTCACGCGTATCCATGATTTAAAAATTGGATCTATTTAACCTTTTTAGACAAAATGATACCATACTGTATGTAATGTGAAAATCTCTTACCCAAAAACAATAAGCTGAGCTCCAGCAACAGTTTTCAGGGTCCAACGGGATTAAAAAAAAAAGTTTATCATAAGTGAACGTCTTGTGAAATTCCGGGAATTCATCTCTCATTATGTCTTTCACAATTTTTTGCCAGACATATCAAAACTTTCGTTGATTCGGTTAATTCTTTTATAAAACTCATTATTTTTTGTCTGATTTTATTTTTATTTTTTCAGTTACAGTTTCGAAAATTTCATTGATATTCGGTCTCATTGGAATTAAGGTCAGACGAAAAGTTTTAGCCACAAAATTTACACAAAGAATTATCCGTTAACGTTTTTGTAAACAGAAAACAAATTAGCGAATTTTGCACAAAGGTATCGGAAAGTAGTGGGTTTTGCATTAGAAAGACGTGAATTGAAAGTTTTATTTNAAAAAACTGAATTTCGAGTCCAATGCAACGATAAAAGAAAATTGCGCACTGAATTTAGAAGCATTTTCCGAGGAGAGGAGAATTGTCAAAATTCAAGGAGGAAAAGAAACTGTACACGGTCACATTTTCCCATATGCTGATGAACAAACTTTGGCCAATACAGCGAGAAATTATCAATACGATTTCAACAAAATTCAGAATCGCAAGAATTAATAAACTGAAATTAACTTTTTTCTTTTCACTGTATTGTTTTAACTTCATTTTGTGTTCATCATTTCTCTTTACCCTGCATTTTATCACCACCGTAAAGTATAAATAAATCATCTCAAATCAAATTAAAGTCTTTTCATGATATTTATCACGGATTAAAACTAAAAAATCGTTAGGCGAAGGCTAGACCTATAAACGAGTATCCTCGATCTTTTCACAACTGTCCTAGAATATTATTGAGCGGGATTGAAAGGTACCAGATTACGACGCCCACCCCCTTAAGAGGGTGATCGAGGCAATCTGAACCTTTTTAAACTGCACCTGAAGAATAAACAGAAAAACAGTAGTAACTTCATATACTTTGTATGCAAAGACAAGGTTTATGAAATCTTTGAGATTAAAAAAATATTTTCCATGTTTGGAATAGGCTGTCGAATATCTAGAAAAGTGCCAAAAATATTTTTAGCATCATAATATAAATATTTGACCTTCAAAATTTTGATTTAAATGTTAAAAAAGGTCGAATTCTAGAATGTCATATTTTGAAATTCTAGAGTTGTCGGATAGCAAAAATTTTGTCACAATCCATCCTATTTTTCTAGCAAGGTTCATTTTAAGACCATTTTGAGCTTTATCCGATTTATATTCATTTGTCAAATTGATGTTCTAAAATTGCGACTTTTGAAAAAAATTTTAAAAAAATTTCTAAGCTAAAAGATAGGGAATTTTTTTTTAATTCTAGATTTATCGTATGAAATAATTTTTGGTATCTACCCACTAAAGTCGTGAACGGAGAGTACTTTAAAGCTATTTTTAGCATCATAATATAAATATTTGACCTTCAAAATTAGATTTAAAATGTTAAAAAAGCTCGAATTCTAGAATGTCATATTTTGAAATTCTAGAGTTGTCAGATAGCAAAAATTTTGTCACAATCCATCCTATTTTTCTAGGCAAGGTTCATTTTAAGACCACTTTGAGCTTTATCCGATTTATATTCATTTGTCAAATTGATGTTCTAAAATTGCGACTTTTAAAAAAAAATTTAAAAAAATTTCTAAGCTAAAAGATAGGGAATTTTNATTTTTAGCATCATAATATAAATATATGACCTTCAAAATTTGATTTAAAATTTTAAAAAAGCTCGAATTCTAGAATGTCATATTTTGAAATTCTAGAGTTGTCGGATAGCAAAATTTTTGTCACAATCCATCCTATTTTTCTAGGCAAGGTTCATTTTAAGACCTTTTTGAGCTTTATCCGATTTATATTCATTTGTCA
>SCLH01000262.1:0-29143 GCA_004367855.1 Oikopleura vanhoeffeni | reverse complement strand
TGTTCTGGTTGCATTGCTATCTGTAGCTTCGATTACACCTGCTCCTACGTAGATGTCCGAAGGGCGTTCCTAAAATTTGAAAATGGCAAAGTTGTCCCAAGAACATCATTTAAATTTGAAAATTGCGTTGATGTCCAAAGAGCGTTCCTAAAATTTCAAAATAGCGTGGATGTTCCAAAAGTGTTGCCTAAAGAATTTCGAAAATAGGTAAATCTTCCAAGAGCGGTTCCCAAATTTTAAATGAACGTATATGTCCCAAGAGCGTTCCTTAAAGTTCCAAAGACGATAATGTCCAAGAGCGTTCCAAAATCAAAGCATCTTCATCAAAGATTAACGTTTTCTATATCGTGCGTAGATGTCCTCTAAGCTTCGATAAGAGTTCAATTCACAATTGTCTACACTTTCAGACCTTCAGTTTATAATAGCCTACGCTTCTTTAATCGACCATCCCCCTTAACCGTTTTCCCGTATTATAATTCGTTCTCCAATCGTGTACACTTTCGGCTCCTCAGTATAATGCACAAAGCATTTTCTATGTGAACATAAGAAAAAATGTTAAAACTTGAAAAAGTATTATTTGTTTTTTTGAAAAAAATACTTTTTTTGATTAAGTTCAGAAAAAAAAAATAATTTTTGTCCATTAAATGCTGAAAAAAGTTTATTAGTCGAAAAACTTTATTATATTAGTATTGTTTTGATGATTAAGTCATTAGTTCTTAAAAGATAATGCTTAATGATGGTTAAGCAGAAAATGATTACCTCCATTAAGTACTCAGCTATATAATGAATATTAAGTTCTGAAAAAAAATTTTTCGACTGAAAACTTTTTTGTAGTACTAATAGAGATTAAGTTCAGAAAAAAATTATTTTGTCTCCATTAAATGCTGAGAAAAAAATTTATTAAGTCAAAAATACTTTGTGTAAATTAATATTGTTTTCAGTTATTAAAGATCATTAAGTGCTAAAAAAAAATGCGTAATGATCTAAGCAGAAAATGATTACTCCATAAGTACTCAGTATATAATGATGTTAAGTAGAAAATGATTAACCTCATTAAGTAGTATTATATCCCCTATTCACACTTTTGTTAATATCCCGGCCCTGATAGGAAACGTAGTGTGTTTTTAAGACGTAGGGCCGAGGATTAGACAAAGGTGAATAAGGGATATAATGCGTTCAAAACATAAAAATGATTTGGTGCATTTTTATGACATAATAACTGCAGAAAATGTAGGAGCCGGGATACCCTTAACTTGTTTTTAAAATGATCAACCGTAAACCCAGAGAAAAATATTGTTATATTTTAACACTTTGTATAAGTGAAATTATTTTTGAACTAGTGACAAACTCATGAAGCATTCGAATTAACTTTTATTGAAACCCTTTATTTCTCTTCAATAGGCTATTAGGGTTAACCCTATTGACAAAAACTTAAAAATCGCGAAGTCTATAATACAACTATTCTGAATTTCAGTAAAAAATTGATGTTTCAAACACATTTCATTATGAATTATGGCATACATTTATTTAAGTAAACGTTTTTCGTAAAACCCCAAAATAACGATTTTTGTAACATTGCTAAAAACTGGGCAATCTAACTTTAAAAAACAAATGTTTGATCAAAAAATATGCAACGCACATAATTCAACAAAGTTCACGTTGAAAATGGTGGTTCTCAAGACACTTTTATAAGAAAGTTTAGATAAATGCTTCCGCAAACTTGTAGAAAACCAATCCAATTAGACAACCACAATAATTACAATTAGAACTACATACTTGAACACTTCATGATCATTGATTGCGGTCATCCGAACGTTGAAGACGATAATTCTTAATAAAAATTCAAAGATAGATTATGCTTCTATCTAATTTCCACGGAATGCGTTGATGTGCAAAATCAAGATTTTATTCATTTTCGCATAATGTGCAGAATTGTCACTAATTCTTGTATACTACTTGTACCTATCTAGGGTAGGCTATCTTAATTAATTTTCAGACCCACGGTTGGCTGTTTTAAACCCAAGTCGGTTGGCTAAAAAGCCAATAACTCTGAAAACTAGGTTGAAAATGCGAATGACTTCTGGGCGAAAGTGCTCAATATAGGTGATAGCTAAAATGACTAAACAAAAATTAGGAAACTGTATAAATTAAGTTTAAAATTCGACATATGAATTCAAACTCGATTTGTCACTTTTCTTTAGTTTTCGTGTACAAAATTGACATGCTTATCTTTTGAGTATACTTAGTCAAATTGGAGCAATACCAATATTCGATTTTTTAACACTACCCTGGCTCCTCAAATTAGTCTGATTTTTTATAAATATCATTATTGGTCTCTTCTGAAATTCAAAAACGAATTTAACTTATTTATCCATTGGTCGAATACTTTTTTATTAACAAGAAACAATTTTCAGGATTTAACACCTGTTAACTACAGTTTTTAATCCAGCTAGATTGGCAGAACCGAAAGTTTCAGACCTGTCTGTGGGGCAATATCAAACTGACAAATGTGGTGGTGATTCGAGTAGAAAATGTTGTGTTGAAGAAACTTTTGAAAACGGCGATTATTACTGGAATTATTACTCAGGTATATATCAAATTGGACAATATACCCAGGAGTCGGCACATCTTAAAAATGTTTTGGATCGGATCGGTTGGCTAAAATAATTGGATCGGATCGGGATCGAATCGGGTTTCCTGAAAAGACGATTTCTGTACATTTTAACTGCAAAGAGTGTTTTGTTTTGACGTCAAACAAATGGTTGATAATGATATAAAAAACATTTTAAGCTTAAATTGGCATATTAGCTCAGGTAGTTTTCCCGTAACCGTGACTAGGGGTGATTGTCCTAAAAAACTACTTAAGGGGGTAGCAGCGATGTGGCAGATTGGTACATTTTTTTGGAGTGATTTATGAAAGAAAAAAAAATGTGAAAAATTTAATTTNTGAGCTGATATACATTTATTCTGGTTCAGCTAACGATAATAAGCACAAAAAAATAAACCAACTAAGTATTTTCGTAAGTTAAATTAACGCCAGTCTGCAACATCGCTGCTACCCCCTTAAGGGGTCACGCCCTTGCTAGTGAATGAAGTGGTCACGGCTTCAATTTAAGCAACTCTCAAGTTTTTTTTATTTGAATAAATCTATTTTTAAAGTACAGTACGAACCGCATTTTTACAATTGAGATAGTTTTATTTAGTTTTCAGCCAAAAATTTATACATATAACCGATCCGATCCAATTGTTTGATTTGAAGAAAAATTAGTTTTTGGCGCGCACGCAAAAACTGGAAATTATTTAATTTTTTTATAACAATTCACGAAGGTTACGCTTTATCTGGTTACGCCTCATCGAATTATGTCTTTGACAGTTTGGATGCAGCTCAAACTAGATGTATCGAATTATCTGACTTGTGTGCAGGAGTCACTAAAGAATCGTCTACACGATATACCACACGAGCAAATTATAAATTCTCAAGTAATAGTAATTATGAATCTTGGACAAAAGAAGTTATTTGGGCCGCTAATTTCGTACCAAGAGCTCAATGGGGCGCAAGGCCACCAAAAGATATAACCACTTTTAATAACGGATTTGAAAGCAAATAACAGGACAAATTTGCCATTATTTTCTCTGAAATAGTGTTATTAATTGAAGAAAAAAAGGACAAATCGAAGATTTGCATTTTTAAAGATTATATTAGATAAGAATTTTTTCTTACTGAGATTTTTCTTTGGAGATTGGGCCCCAGTGATTTCGAAGTTGTTTTACTATTGTCACATGTAGTGTGCCTCGGGTGCTTTGCAAAACAATTTCAGTACGAAATTTTGATAGGACAATGAATCATAGTCTATGATTGTAATAAATCAAAGATACTTCAGCTTAAATATTATGTAGGTTTTTGCAAATTTATTAAAAATTGATGAAATTGTTGTACACAACAAAAATAATCGGACTATTGTGATGTGAAAACAAGCCAAAATGAGTGACATTTCTAGAAAAAAATAGTCGTGGTAAATTTTTACATCATGGCACACGGTGGTCCACTTCAGTCAGAATCGTAATGGCCTTTAACTTTCATCAAATTGGGCTGAAATTTCGGCTGTGGTTTTTAAATCGAAAATTAATCGATTTGAGTCTAAGTTATTTTTTTTTATATTTCTGGGCTATTTAATGGCTGAAATTCCATTTTTCATATTTAGGAAGAAAATAAGTTTATATGAGCGTCTTCCTCTTGTTAAGACGATTCGGAATAACCAAAAATCTTCAAAAAAATTAATTTTTGCAACCTTTTTTTCTAATAAATAAGATTTTTTGTAAATTTTGTCGTCACAATTACAAAAAAAAACAAAATGCCACCTGGCCATTCGAGACAAATTTGTTATTTGTCTAGTGTTTTTAAAAACCCATGATATGAGAAATAAGGTTAACTATGGTTAAAACGTAACTATGATATAGAACCAGCGCAAATTTTCATCAGAATTTTTCGGTGAATTTGCCTGCTTGGTCATATGCCGGCCATTAACGGTAATCAGCTAAAAACACCGGTAAATTTCAGGTGAATCGAAGAACTGACCATAGTATACTTTTAAAGTGTGGTTATCGGGTAGCTTTTCAACAGAATTTTTTTGACAATATTATTTTGACATTCTGCACCACCTGGTGGCTTAAGGAGCACTTTTAGTATCAGACATTTGGAAATGTCATGTGCCTAAAATGATAAATACCTTGACAACTTTTCGAGGAGAATTTTTTTTGCAATTTTAATTGTGACATCGGACAACCACCTGGTGGCTGGCTGCCACTCGATTCGTGATTCGTTTTTAAGGTGTTGCAATTTATTGACGAACGTCTGATTTTTAAATATTGTCCACAATTCTAAAATTTTTACTTCGAAGTTTTAAATTCGTCTCAAAATGTTGGTTATTGTTTGAATTATATCTATTAAAATCTATTAAAAAAACCCAGCAAATACATGGGTTTTTTACGCACTTTTTTCGCCAACATTTTAAAATAATTTGGCTTTCGAAAACAATTTAACCGATTAACTTCCTAGATAGCTCGAACAGAGCGGAAATATCTAGTTGAAAATAAAATAAAAATATTTGTCCGAATTGGCCCATTTTCAGATTTTTTTGAGGTAACTGAAATTGTTCAATTATCAATTTTTGTTTTAAAAAATCGAAACAATGGTCTTATTCGGCTCATTTTTTTAGTTTAATTTTTTCTTTATATTATGCTCAGTTTGAGCTATTTAAAAGCTCAATCGAATAAGTCACTTTCAAAAAACAAATTATTTAAAAATGTTGGCTAAAAAGGCCAAGCAAGTACCATAATAGATATAGGTTGATAAATGCTGATTTTTTCCTAAAATTAAAGAAGCCTTTGAAATCCTTGATTTAGCCTGCCAGCACAGCATGGAGTTATTGGTCATCATACTGCTGGTTCCGAATGTTTTAACTTGGATGACTGTATTAAAAATTTGCAAAATACTCAAAATTATCATATGAATGATAGGGGTTGGAGCGATATCGGATATAATTTTTTGATCGGAGAAGATGGACGGATTTATGAAGGACGAGGGTTTTATCGTCAAGGTATTTTTATATCAAGTTATTAAAATTGCATTTGAAAATGTTCGCATCACATAATGTGATACTTAATGTGATAATTTGATACTTAATTTAAGTATTTCGAATTCAATTCGCGCTCTGAGCATTTAAAACAACCTTGGCCGCTAATAAAAAAGGTCGTATTTGAATAAAATCGTATTTTTTCTGATGTACATGAAGTGCCGAGCATAAGTAGTCTAGGCTAATCTGCTGGAAATATGCGAATTTTTTCTAGATGTTTTTTCCAAAAATATTTTTTGATGTGATGAGCAGTTTTTTATCCTTATTAGAGTCAGATGATATACAGCGGTTTACCACTTAAAGCCCCCCTGAGTAAGGGGCCCTGACCACTTAAAACCCCCCCTTTTTGGGCATATTTTATTTTCCTGGTGACCTGTGACCACTTAAAACCGCCCCAAGAATTTTTTTAATAATTATAAATAAATTATTTTAGGAAATTTTAATTTTACTCTTGAACAGCTATTGACATAATTGAATGAATTTTTTAAAAAAACTTGATATTTTTGATTGAAATTTTGGAAATGATTGATTCGCAGTTACTTCAGGTGCTGAACACTCGAGCTCATTTCTTATATCCTAATATGAAGGTAGAGACATAATTTTTTGCTAATAAAAAATATTTCCGAAATTTTTCAAAATAACATATTTCGGTCAATTTAGACACCAGGAAGTTAAAATTCCAGAAAGTCAAAAGCAAATTTTTGATTGAAATTACCTGAGCTAGAAAAAATATTTATCATTTACAACTTTTTTCTCGGTCAAATCCGTAGGTGGCAGTCTAGAGTCTAGACCCCACACTATTTTTTCAGTCATCTCGCTTATTATCCATATTTTATCGGTAATTTGCACTTTTTTCATGTTAGTTTAATGAATGTTAAGATATAGATTCAATTTTATAAAATAAATAAAGTTAGATATCTAGAATTAAACATTCTCAGAATTTTTTCTCAGCCCAAAACGCTTTTGACCACTTATGACCCCCCTGGCCTGTAACCACTTAAAACCCCTCCTGGCCCATGACCACTTAAAGCCCCCCTGATCAGTTAAAACTCCCCCTTTTTGGCCAAAGTTCTAGGGGGGCTTTCAGTGGTAAACCGCTGTAATTAACCATTAAATACGGTATTTCAGATTGAAAAAAAAATCAAGTTCAAAGGCTCCATTCACTTTTTGCTCACTAAAAACGGGCAAATAAGTATGCTAATTCATATTTAATCTTTTAGCCTGCAGGTGTTAATTATTAATTTAAAGGCGCTCATTGCTCGAATTGGAACAGCGTAACACTTGGATTTTCAGTCATGGGTAATTTCGAATTTAAACTTCCGAATCAAGCCTTGGTTGATCAATTAACTTCATCTCCCTGATCAATTTAGGGAGTGATCGTCGAAAATTTAATTTACGGGCAAAATTTACAGTAGACTTCTGCAAAAACCTTTTCCACCTTCTTTTATCATGAGTTTTTCATGGCATTCGATGAAATTTCAACCCTTCTCCTGCTATACTTTTCATGTAATTGTTCTTGAAAAGATGTTACAAACAACTATTATGAATGTGATTCTCTACCATATTTTGAACGTATTTTCCAGTAAAAACAATGAAATTTCACGTTTAATTTTCTTCAAAGTTTGGGCCCGAAATTTGAGCGCTGAATAGTGAATGTTTTGGATAAAATTTCTAACGATTTTTGAAAATTTTGGTGATAAGAACTTTTTTTTGGAGCTTTCAAATATCGACAACAACTCACTCAAATACTGAACTTATTTCACAATAAAATTTCTTTTGGCAAACCAGGAAAAAGCTGCGATTGATGCTGTTGCTCAACTTTTAGATCATTTCGAACGAAGAAAATTCGTAAATCGAGATTGTTATGAATTTGCCGGTCATCGTGATCACGGGAGCACCGTTTGTCCAGGTGATCCACTTTATCATTTGTGGTCACAAACTTACGATCATTGGCATCAAGAATGCTGAAATAAAAAAAACTGGACATTTCATTTTTAAGTTTTTTTTTCGCTTTCAATAAATGAGAATTATATTGTTTGTGAGCATACTCTTGAAACATACTCTTCCAACATATCCTTGTTGCACTCGCAACTATCAAATCAATGAGTTGTTGGAATGTTTTGAGTGCGATTAAGGGGGGTCGACCAAAAGTCAGTACTGCGCTTCGGTACCCTGACTACCGAAAGGCAGTAACCACAGGATACCACCAGGTGTGGTTGCTATCGAAAAGTGCAATTTTGAAAAGTNTGCGCCTCGGTAGGTTGGCTACCGGAGAGCAGTAATTTACTGCCTTTTGGTATACACACTACCGAAGCGCAGTGAAATTTAATCACTTTGAAAAATCTCAGTGTGAGAGCAATCCACTCACTAAAATCTCGGCAGGATCTGGAAAAGATTGCATCAGATCACGGCTGGATCCGATTAAATTACGGTCAAAAAAGAGTTAATCTATTCAAAAACTGAAAAATATTTTTTTAATATTTAACTCAAAGGTGTACAAAATGGGTTATTTAATTTTGAGTCATTTGAAATGGCGGTTTGTATTAGAATTTGTTCCGACATCTGTAGTTACCTACTTATGACTATTTAATAATTAAACTTTCAAACGCCTTTATCTTTCAGAAGGCTAAAATTTATGCGCTCAAGCGCTAAGTGGCTACATCTGCTTTATAAGAATAAAATATTTTTTCATTTCCGATAATCATTAAAAAAAATGAAAAATTTTATCTGTAGCGATACCGAGTTATTGAATATTGATTCCGGTACGCACGAATTGCCATTATTGATCAAAATCAAGAAAGACAAAACCATCGGTTATGTTTTAATAACCAAAAGTTCAACAATGTTCTATTAAGCACTTAGATCAAATAAAGTGACGCAAAGCGGCTCCGTATCTTTAAGATGCTCAAATTCGAGAACAAGCTGTACTAAGATTGGAAGCGCTCTAAATAGGTTGGCAATTTTGCCAAATCATCAAGCATATTTACATACTTGTCAAGGATTTGAAACTAATGCTATTTCCGACTTACAAATGAGAAATTATACCAAACAAAATCTTGAAAATCACTCATGAGGCATAACTTATGCCGCATAAGCCAATCACATTGCCGCATTGAACACGTGATTGTTTCTAAAGAATCTTCAGATAGATATTTGATTTGTGACATTTCAATCCAATTCAATTTTNTTTTATTTTCGACAGAATATATGTAGAACTATATTCTTGAAAAATAATTCGTGAAAAATCAAGAAAAAGGACGCAAACTTAATATATTATGCTAGATACTAAATTTGGCGCCAAATTTTATTCAAATTTTCCGACATAAACTTTACTACTATGAAAAAAATTTGAGATTCATAATAATATTAATTTTACTTTTAATTTTTATGTAATACGTAACTCAGGAACAAGAAAAAAACCAAAATAATTATATTATGCGAGATGTTATCGTTATATCTCGTTTATATATATGAGGCTTCGTGGCGATAGAGAAATCACTAGACTCGATAAGCTTTGGGTGAGCCGAGACTGGGCTTTGTTTCTATTAAATAGTTTTGTAGTAGAATTTCTGTTAAGCTTATCTTTATTAAAAGTCTTCCTCGCGATTATTCGGGAGAGGTGAACGTNTTTCTTGACAAGTCACTATTTGACAGAATACATAAAATATTATTTTTTGCATTAAAAAAGAGAAACAAAAATGTCTTGAAATTTGGAGCCAATAAAATTCATTGAATGAATAACCAACAATAGAAAAGAGGCATGTAAAATATCATTTATTTAAAAAAATATTGATAAACCTAATTATGCAAAATCATCGCTGATATATCCTTTTATCACACTATGCTTGGAATGCGTAGTTACGTCGATTTTTATATGTAATTCTTCTATTGATTTTCCTATTTGCTACGCATTCTAAAGCAAAGGTGTGATAAAAGATATTCCTATATCTTTACATATAATTTGGGTTTAAATTCACCATTCTGGGTTTATTCCTAAAACATATATGTGCAAATTTTTACGCGTGTAACTTGTATAATATATTTTTAATTTTGTATATAAAAATTGTGTTTACTTACTTTAGTTTTGGTTATCAATGACGTTAACAAAAAACTAATAATCGGGGCATTGATCTTATTAATTTAGCTTAAAAATCTTGATTTTATTTGAAGAGGTGCTAATAATCTTAATAGGCTATGTTAAAATAGTCTATAACTTATAGAGCTATAGACTATAAAAGTCTAGGCGACAACATTATTGTTTTAAACATTGTCGGGGATATTTTAGAGGAAGAGTCGCACCTTAGCAAATCGGAAAAATCGAGACCGATCCGATTCATACTTTAACAAATTTTCTTCCGAACCGATCATGAACACATTTTTACGAAATTTCAATCGGTACCGAAATTTTCACATGGAAACTCTTTTTAAAAAGTGAATATAAGTAAAAAACGGCGAAAGTCAGTGGTTTTTAATCAGAAAAACATTGACCAAAATTTCTCATCATTTTCAAAATGCTTGTAAATTTTAACTAAATTGAAAATTCCAAAAATCCAAAAGTTTCCAATAATAGAGCAACGGATTTCAAAAGGCTTCGCTAATAGTATCAAACTACTAGTATCATACAGCAATTCTACTACAACAACGATTTTGGCCACTAAAACAAAAATGATATCGACAAAATATACAAAGGAATAAAGTCTGGAAAAAGGCGAAACTCATATATATATTCGAATATATTTTAGAATTCAGTTTATTTTTTTGCTAATAATTTGTCTTAATTGGACTTGTATGCAAATCTCATAACTGTCTAATTTGCTTAGACAACCGCGTTTGTTTATAAAGTTATAAAGCTGTTTATATAAAATATTTATCTATTAATAAAGCTGGAATTGCCTAGTTCTGACCAAAATCCATGCTTCTTTCCACAACAAAGATTTTTTTATCAAAAATTAAGCGGAAAATGACTACGAAAAAATATTTTCTAATTTTCGTCACGGTATACGGACTCTCTGTTACTAAGGATTTTCAAGAGAAAACAGTTGACAATGAAGACCTTTTTCCAGGGCAGAGCCTTTTTTCTGGAGACGATTTTGTAAACTCGATACCTAGAAGTAGAGCGTTGCATCGACCAGTATCAAGAATGATGTTCGGAGATATTAAATTTTTATCCAGAAAAATGAAAAAAGAAACAAGAGCAGCATGTTATATGTCCAGGTGGATAAGTATCCTCAATTATACTTTTATTTTTTATTAATGGTTCAAGATATCTCTTCTATCGAGAAATATTAAATTATGTAATCAATGATTCTCATCATTCACCCTATCATTTACTTTAATTTAGCAATCATTTTAGAGCCTAATTGCTAAATGATTTTGTTCGAATTTTGTGCGACCTTAATTATCTGGTTCTCATTCTGAAGCTGATTAAATTAAAATCGAAACGTTAAAAAAACTATTTTATATTCAAATTCCCTATTAGCCAATGTCTTAATAAAAACGGAAAACTTTTAACAGCCTGTGATTCACAGGACAACCAAAGACGATATCGAGAAATGTTTTTTGATTCATTCACAACCTAGAAAAAATCAAGTAAGGGTTAACCGATACAGATAACTTATCTGAGATAAGCTGAAAATAAGTATTTTAGACCAATCGAATTCAAAATTTTTGTGACCGATTTTTAATAGAACCAATCACAGAGTCCTATTCATAAGGTGCGTTTCAAAAATACCTGAAATATTTTTATCAGCAATTTGTAATGGTTTCATTATTCTCAAAATTTGTAAAAAATAATGTCTCAGATTTTAAAAACATCATAAATTTTACTGTTTCATAATTCATTTTAAAAAAGCTCTGAAGTCTCAAGTTAGAACACTTATCCTGGTGTCCTCTATAAAGCAATTTAAAATATATCCCAATGATCAAAACTTTATATCAAAACTATATCCCCTATTCACACTTTTGTGAATATCCCGACCTTGATTAGGAAACGTAGTCTGTTTTTAAGTAGTAGGGCCGGGATATTCACAAAAGTTTGAATAGGGGATATACAGAAAAAGAAGTTTCGAGATCAACAATAATGATTTTGCCGTACACCTTCTCGGCGGACATTTAAAAAAACTTTTGAATCTACTTAATATTTCACTGTTTCAGACCTATGATTGTACCAGGAGGAGCATGGATAACAAAAAATGGTAAAGCTCGTTTAAAATGCGTCAATGGTAAAAAACCAACTCAGAAAATTTCTGCAAAATGTCAAAAAAATCGAAGATGGAAAATAGAGCCCAATTCAAGTACATTTTCTGTCACACAACTATGCGATAAGAAAAACTTGCTTAAGCCAAATACATCCAGTTTGTCGTAAGTTATATGGCAAAGTCTCTTGAATTACCGGTTGAGTCATCTTTTTTGTATGGTTGTAGCTGGACTTGCTCTCTGGTCCAATCAAAAAAAGGAAGAAGGGAGAATTTGCCTTATCTTCTTTGGTTCGCTCAAAACCATACAAAAAAGATGACTCTCCCAGTCGGTTTAACATTTCACTGACTGATGGGTAGCCAAGGTCATACTGAGTCAGCATTTCAAAATCACTATGGCTTGTCTGTTTTCTGAAATTATACTTAGTTATTTTCGAAGCTACTTTTGAAGCTATTTTCGAATCTATATTTTTTCAATAATATTTCTCACGATTACTTTTTCAATGATATTATTGCACATAACACGTTTAAATTATCACTGATAATCTTATTTTATTTTACAACTCAAACTTTGTGTAAACTATACAGTATGTTTTTTTTGTGCAAACAAAAAATAAACAATTCGGGAGAATTCTCCGGAAATTATATACGATTCTCCCGGACACTTAAGATTCTGTTCGCACTAAAAAAACACTTGCTGTAGTATACTTAGTATAGTTTAAAAGTTCACGTCGAAAAATTCCCGAAATAATTTGACCTCAAAACTTACTATATAACGGAATATCAATCAAAATGCAAAGCGTATATCATGTGATTACATTTTCAGAGATAATAGCTGCCGAATCACATGATCTTTTTTGGCAATTTACAGCCTGAGTTTTCTCGTTAACCGTTTTTAATTCGGTCGGTTAGACAGCAAAACATCGAATAAAAAAACGCGGTATGTAAACAAACTATTTTACCGCTAAAAAAGTGTTCCCTGAAAAAAACGCGGGGATAAAAAAAACGCGGGGCTGAGAATAAAAAAAACGCGGGGTTGGGAATAAAAAAACGCTGGGATAGGAATAAAAAAAACGCGGGGTTGGGAATAAAAAAATCGTGGGGCACTGAATAAAAAAAGCAGGAGATGGCCAGCAAAATTTTACCTCTAGATTATTGATATATGTTTTTTTCGAAATTATGAATTAACATTACAACCAACCCACTCAGATGATCTGAGTCAGATCCCCCATGCAAAGTTATGGGGGGTCTTCCGACTACGAAACCCCCTTCAGATTTTAATTGCTGCATTTAATTAAATTTTAATTTTTTTCTCATGATCAATTCTAAATTAACTCCCGTAGTGTCTCTGACACCATCTGTAGTGCGATGGCCTTTAATCGCAATTTAGGACCCTCAATCATGTATGAATGATAATTAATAAAGTGATCGATCGACAACTTTGGATAATTGACGTTTGTGCGTTTTTTTTCGTAAATATTTACTCGTATTACAGTACTTATATTTCGCAAAAAAATTTACATCATCAAAAAAGCCTCTGAGCGGGTCAGAAAAAAATTTCGAAGACTTTTCTCATTACACATAGCCCCAAAATGATACGTGACCGTATAGTTAAGGATAAGGTGTTAAAGTTAGTACTGGTTTTTCAAAATTGCTTAATTAACTTTTGGAAAAAAAGAGACAGTGGTTCTTTTAGAGTTTTTAAGTTTTTTTTTCTTACACAAAGGGTCAAAAACGATCACGTGACCTTCAAATTAGGATTAGGTTTGGTTCAATAACAAATACGCGCATCAATTACGCCGAAGAAATTTTTGTGCACATTAACACCAAATCAACAGTTTTGAACATAATTATATTTTCCATAAAACGTCACCTGATCTTATTTTTCGAGAAATAAGGATTTATTTATGACATATTCAAACCTATTTTTGATTATTTCGTCACGTGATTTTATTTGGGACTTTGGTAAAATGTGAAAAAGTCTTTAAAGGTTTGAAGTGACCCTGGAATTTTTTGACGTAATTGAAGTAGTTTTTTCAAATTACTTACTATGTTTTTTTTCAAGTACTCAAATCACGTGGAAGACCCCTCAAAAGAATTGTAACGTAATGATGATAAAACATTCCATTTTTTTTGCAGATGCAATACCCAAATTGGTGACGGTTTAATATTTAAAAATTGAAAATGTCAAATTAATTCCCTGAATTCGTGTTATTTAGCACTTGTTGTGAGGAATCGGCAAAAATGAGAGAGTTTTTAATTTTCTAATTCACATTTGATGACTTTGTTACTCCTCTTTAACAAATTGTTATTATAGGTCTGTAGAGAATTCTTTGAATAATATGATTATCATTGAAAAATATATGTTGATAATGAATCTTCAGCTATATGCTTGATTTAAACGCAACACCACGGATGGCTGCAAAGACACTCGGGTCCAGAGATTGTCGGCCATACGGGAGTCAACTCCAAATCACCGTCGAGGATTTTGTGTAGACGGATACGTCGAAAAAACACCCTACCCGGAACTGAGATTAAAAAAAACGGGGCTTGGAATAAAAAAAACGCGGGGATAGGAATAAAAAAAACGCGGGGCTAAAAATAAAAAAACGCGGGGATAGGAATAAAAAAAACGCGGGGCTGAGAATAAAAAAAACATGGGGCTGGGAATAAAAAAAAGCGGGGTTAGGAACAAAAAAAAACGCGGTAAATCACGTGTCAAAATTGACTCATCGATTATCTTGAATCGAAGTGAAATTTAATACGTCTGTCTAACCGACCGATTAAAAAAACGCGGTAAACGGGAAAACTCAGGCTGTATGATTTCTGGAACTTTTAAAATTTGGCGTATTATCTGAATTAAATTAGGATACAAATATTTTTATGAATTTAATGTAGAACAATAATTTTCAAATAAGGAAAAGTTATTTTGGTCCTTTGTGGAAAATAATTAAATCAATTAATGATTAATTTGGCAAATAAAAAAATAAACGTTAACGAAACGTTAAATAAACAAATTTAAGCTATTTATTTAAAAAAGTTAAATTCGCAAATTGCTTAGTTTGAACAATATAGTTGATTATGTATTTTTTTGCTGAAGTCGTTGTTCAGCTGAGTTACGCTTTTTGACGCGTAGGTTATGAAATGGATCATCAGAATTTGTTTCTCGTTTACTGAGGAAGCTAAAATTCAACCACGTTCAACTAAAAATTATTATACGAAGCTATAAATTACGAAATAATCTACGCAACATCAAACCTCGACCGTATGTGTTTTTGCAAAATGAAAATTGCATTGAACGAATTTCCCACCCATGAAAAACGGCTATTTGAGGGGACTATATTTTGTCAGTCGAGCGTTTGTACATAACGAGAGTTTAGAATGTAAATTTTTCAAAAAAGTATATCCATTAATTGGCTGGAAGTTCTTCCCATACAATTTTCATTTCGCAAGTAAAAAAACACATACTATAGCTTCTCAGAATTTCGATATTATGTGTCGTATGCACACTAAAGTCACATCAGTAATTTGTCATCGCCATGATATTGCGTTTACATCTCTCAAAATAAATGGCTCACAGTTTATATCCGAAAATGATATTTTCGTAGGTCGATTAAAACTCATCAAATGCGCCTTATCTTCGGAAAGGCCATCGAGTCAAGAAGTTAACCAATTGTTATTTGCCTCATCTCTCTTGATAATTTTTTTGTATTCAAAATATAACAAAAATGAGCATGAAAATTTTGTAATAGAAACAGATTTTATCTCTTAATTTTATATTTATCAAATTTCAGATTGAAAAAACCAAAGAAAAAATTCAACGATCCAGAAAAAATAAAAGACAAGAAAAACAAAAAAGAAGCTAAAAAGAACAAAACTGGCTCTGCACTAAACAACTATGTTGGATAAAAATAAAATTTGACTTCAACCTTATCTCTTAATTCATGCAGTTAAACTGAGTCCATGGGTTGACCGAGTTTATTGGTTAAGGGGGTGGGATAAGTCAAGCAGATTGGTTCATTTTTTCAGAGCAATATATGAAAAAAAAAATGTGAAAATTTATTTTTTATCTTTAACAAAAGTGTTCATTCTTACAAACGTTCACATTTTTATTTTCTAAACATAACTAACTATTGGTAAAAATACAAAAAAACACTTTGCACTGTGCATCATTTTCCAAGACGATATTAATAAACTTCTGACATTCTCGGGTGTACTCCGCTAATTAGTTCTCTAATTACTCTGCACAGTCGAAAATTTCTTAAATATCAAAGTTTTTTTTCCATGAAAAAGGGTAAAAATTGGAAAAAAATAGAGAAAAACAGCTTTTTTCGAGATAAAAATTGACCATAAATTGCGTTTTGATATTAAAACATGTCCTGACTATTAAACAAAATGACGCCTATTACACCCACCATTTTATTAGAAATTTTTCGCAACCATAAATTTTTTAAAGATTCAGTGCCGAATGGCACTTATTGAGTGCACAGTCAAGTGTTAAAAATTTCATCAAGAAACAGTTTCAAAAATGATAAATCGCGCGCGACCCTACTGATTAAGTTGACATACGGCGATTTAATGATACCAAAACATTTAATATGTGATTCTGCATGATAAAAAATTTTGGACTTGATTTGAAGAAAATTTTCGTAATTTTTCTTAAAAAGTCGATAAAAAAATAGAAAAAAATTTTTATGAATTTTTCAAACAGCGGTCAGAAAATATGTAGGAATCCATGAAAAAGTTTAAAGTTGTTCCTTTTTGGTTTTTTACCCACGGATTTCAAGTTATTAAAAAAAAAAAACTTTGGACAAAAAATGCGGAAAATTTTCATAAGTGGCTTTGTTTTTTTTTTTCAAATTTTTTACGATTTCAAAGATGAAACCCTGATAGTCAAATCTTTCCTAAAATGGAATAAATAATAATTTATGAAGCTGGAACACTATTAACTCTGGTTCAGCTAACTTATAAAAGCATGAAAAAATATATGACTTACTATTTTCGTAAGTTAATATTGGACTCCACGGATGCCGGGGTTTATGCCACCCCTTAAAGTGTAGCAGCGATGTGGCAGATTGTAAATTATTTTCTGAGTGATATCGATATAAGGCGGCCTTGGTCGACAATTTTGCCACGATTAATTTTCCCCCCAGAATATGAAGGCCTAGAAGCAGGCAACATTTCCATTTAGGGCGCTTCATCAACATTTCTGTACGATTGAATTTAAGGGCGGCTTCATCGACTTATTTCTGCCCAAAATGAAGGCTTGGAAGAAGGCAACATCTTTAATTAGGGCGGTTTTCATCAACATTTCTGCCAGATTGATAATTTTAGGGCTGGTTTCATCAACATTTCTGGTCAACATTGATATTTTAGGCGGCTTCATCACATTTCTGCCAAAAATGAGGCTTGGAAGAGGCAACATTTTGAATTTAAGGCGGTTTCATCAACATTTTTGCCAGATGGATAATTTAGGGCGGTTTCATCAACATTTCTGCACATTGATTTTGAGGCGGCTTCATCGACTTTCTGCCATATTGGATATGTTGGCGATCAACATTGACATTTCTGATGCACAAGAGTTATAACTTATACTAATTTATTAGAAAGATTCAATTAATGACCAACACAAGTTTATTTAATTATCTGAAATTAGCGAATATTCTAGAATTTGAAATATCTAAAGGAGATTTCAATTATAAGTAGGCCTCCCGAGCAAAAAAGGAGCACCCAATAAAAAAGTCCTAGGGAATTTGAAATTTCGGACTGAGGAAATATTTTGACGCTTTGAATTTAGTCAAAACTTTTGGCTCCGACCACTCGGTGGCGCTGTTAAGAGGTGTCCGAAAAATCGTTTTTTCGTATTGTCTCAAGTTAAAAATTTAACAAAAAGCAAAATTTCATCTTTTTCGCATGCTTGACTCACTTTTTCGGGTTTGAACGTAAAATTCTGCTCCAGATTGACATCTCAAATTTTGATTATACCCAAACGATCACGTGGTGTACAGCCGGAAATGGAGTGCCCGAAAACTCGAATTATTTCAAATCAATGATTAGGGTTCTCAAAAGATGCGCAGCATCGACTGTGTGGAATACGGTATGGGTCTCAGATGAACCACAGGTGGTGTTAAACGCTGATTCCATGATTTGTGGTGAAACAACACACGGTATTAAGGATTTTAACAGGAAAAGCTCATTCATAGAAATAAATGAAAGTACCATTAGAAAAGAAAATTTCATGGAGATCATCAAAATTGTATTTTTTCAGAAAATTTTAAAATTTTGCGTCGCTGATTAGTTGAAAAATAAAATGCTCAAAAGTCACTTTTTGACCCTGGAAATGAAACCGCATGATCAATTAATAATAACTAAAAATTTAAAATTTTATATAGTCGGATAATGGTTGTTGAAGGGTAATCAAAATGACAAAATTGTCTGTAAGGGGTATCTATAGGCAAAAGGGGACTTTTTTGGATTGCTATTTCTCTCGGCATAGAGCATGAGGAAGGTGAATAAAACATTCTGATAAGTTAGTTGCGTATCTCTGGAAGACCGTGTTTGAATCATATTTTTTAAGATAGCATGTTGATCAACCGGGTAAATGAGGTTTAACCAGGAGCAAAAATTTCTCTTGAAAAGCTGTATATTTTTCTTTCGTCCTATTTCAGAAAGTTTTCAAAATTAACATTATCTGCGAATTCAAAGGCGGGAAAAAACTGTTGTTCCTTTTTTCAATTTTCTCACTAAGAAGTACAAAGCTGTGCGAAAAGGGAACTTGTTTTTGCTATTTGGCCACGAAAGTTGTATTTTTTTTTCATGCTTACATGGCAAACTATTTTCGTGCACTTAAAGCGTTTTTCGTATTAATTGTTAACAAACTGTGTGCCTGATTTAATGATTTCTTTTTTACTCCAGGAGTACGATTTGAAAATTTATTTTGACCATCCATTCGTCCAATCAGTTTTTTTTAAGACCAACGATTTGTAAGTTGAATTGTTTTAAAACGGTAGTTATAAACTATGAAACAAATATTACACCGTGTCGAGCGCTAGAGCAGAAGAAGATTTTTTATTTTCAACACTCAGAAAAATTTTTAATATTTTTCCGAAAATTTTAGTAATTTTTACAATTTTTGAGTTTATATGACTAAAAAAGCACTGTTGAGTTCAAAACATCAATAAAGCAGACCGTCAGCTTTCCGATATTTTCAGTACGCCAGAGATAATAAAGGCGAAAGGAATATTTTTTTCATACTCGAGATCTAGGATAGACTTGAATTGGAGGCTAATAATTTTTTAAAATCGTGATCCTGTGTGCTCTGATAAATGCAAGAAAAAATAGAATTAGTTTTCGGTGACTTCATCGAAATCCATACAGTTTTTCAAAAGTCACGTCTGAATACAAAAGATTAAATATAACACTGCATATAAATATGGCCTCTAGATTTAAAATTACGCATCTCAATCGTCTGAAAAACGAGGTTTTCGTATTCTTTGCGACCAAATGTACGCACGACAAATCTGAAACAAATGAATAAAAAAAAAAAAAATAATAGTTTTCAGACTTGAACTTTGAAGGCTATTATTACGGTGAAGTGGGGGAAAAAAGTAACAAATTATTTTTAATTTTTATCGAGATTAAGGTCGCAGACATACATTTAAACTTTAATTTTTCAAAATTTTAAATTATCTGAGGATTTGTGCCTCTTGTTTAGTGGCTGAACATCTTGATCAAATTAATTTATTTCATCCTCAAAAATAGGTTTTTAAACGGATGTTCGTAATGTTTTTTGCATTATCGTCATGTTTTCTGTAAGCCCAAAAGTTCTCAGTTTCGGAGGCCAGTCAAAGCTTCTCTCCACCAGTTTAGGTGATTACAGTTTCGGCTCATACCTGCATCTGGAAAGCACAGGCCTTGTTTGACGAAAACAATAGAGAGTTTTTTTTCGAAAATTTGATTGGGTCTCTTGAGGAGGCCATGGTCAAACTTTTTCATGTGAGCCTATTTGATCAAAATTTAGAACCAGAAAAATGGCTTCAAAATGAATTTTTTCCGTAAATACAAACACTTTTAGGACTTTGGTGCAATTTTTAACCTCGGTAGCGTCAAAAGAAAACAAATTAGGCACTTTCCAATTTAATCAAAAATAATACATATTTTAGTTTTCGTTTTTTGGCCGCCAAAAGCAAATTCCGAATAAAAGACAGAATATGCATTATGAAGCGAGGCTTCTTTGAGCAGCCAGACCAAAAATAAATGAAAATGGTGAAATTGACCGAAGAAAAATGCGTATTCGAAGCGATTTTTTAGGAGGTTTCTTCGAAGCGAGGTGGGGATTTTATCCAATTAGCTGAATTACAATTCAGTGCGAGAGGTTGTTCTCAAGATGCCAAGACTTTTTTGGGATATGCAGCTCTGCCGTATCCAAATAGTCTAAGTGTCCATCTAGTCACGCCACTATCGACCTTAAAAGGGTGTGCTTTTATCTTTTTCTCCCATAGCGATTGGTTCATAGTAACATATTGGAAGAGCAAGACATACAGTAATTAGTTACAGTACATTTGAAAAAATTTCAAAAATTAAACGTCAACAAAATTCCAGGGTTTACTTCATCGTTTTAAATAATATTACACCAAAGTATAGACGAAATAATTCAAAAAAATAAGGTTTGGAATATTGTCATGAATTGGATGCCTTAATTTCTTAGAGAGAAAATAAGATCAGTGACGTTTTCGTGCGTGATTTGTAATCACTAATTTGTTTACTGACCAGAAAAGCTTATTTCCTAATTTGAAGGTCACGTGATCGTTTTGGACCCTTTGGTGTAATAGAAAGTCTTAAAAACTTTAAAGACCCATTTACTTTATTTCAAAATTGAATTTTAAGTAACTTTGAAAAAAAAATATACTTTTACCAACGGTTATTTCCTTGAATATACGGTCCACGCTGGTCATCTTCGGGCTATGTTGTAAATGAGAAAAAAAGAATTTTCTGATAACAAAGGCTTTTTTGATGATTTAAATTAATAGAGTAATACAGAAAAATTTTCGAAAAAAACGCACAAACGTCAATTATGCCAAATAGGTCGATCTGAACACTTTTGTAAATTGTCATTCATACATGATTAAACATTTGCGATTAAAGACATCGCGCTAATCGGATGGCTCACAAAGACACTACGAGAGTTAAGCAATTGAAAAAAACAGAAGTATTAATATAATTCTGGTGAATAACGGCCACGTGATATTTTTGGGCTTTTGGTGTGATGAAGGTTTATTTGAATGATTCGAAAAAAATTTTGCCAAAAAAATAAAGAATAAATTTTCAAAAAAAACGCATAACGTCATTAATAAAAGTTAATCAATAATTTTATAAACTTGATCTTGTCAGTAATGATTAGCTCGTAAAATGAGATTAAGGGTGAAATGGTCACACTGCCGGAATCGAGTACGAGTTAAAAGAACCAAGGTACCTGGCCTTAAATCGATAATCTGTTTCCTAGACGTCCATAAATCTCGAATGAAAGAGGGACGCAACGGCGTTTTTTATACTAGTCCTCATCATCAGCTTATGAATCTAAGTTACTAATAAGTTATATGTTTCTGAGATAATCTAATCTTTTTAAATTAATATTATATATATATATAAGATATATATAAGAAATTACTGATTTTGATAAGCTTGTTCAATTATATAATATTATATATAAATTTTCACTACGTCTGAAATAGCGATGAAGCCGCCCTAAAAGAGAATGGCAGAAATGTCGATGAATCCGCCCTAAAATATCATGTGGCAAGAAATGTTGATCGATATGCCGCAAAGAACCTCTTCCAAGCCTTCATTTTTGGGCAGAATGTTGATGAAGCCGCCCTGAATTCAAAATGTTGCCTCTTCCAAGCCTTCATTTTGGGCAAGAATGTTGAGAAGCCGCCCTGAATTCAAATAATGCCTCTTCCAAGCCTTCATTTTTGGGCAGAAATGTGATAAGCCGCCCCTGAATTCAAAATATGCCTCTTCCAAGCCTAAATATTGATGAAGCCGCTGAATTGTTAATCTCCAGACATAATACGTGTAGAAATGTCGACCAAGCCGAATACGATATGGTCAACGGACTTCAGAGTACAATCCTAAATCTTTGACATAGATACAACACGCAAGAATATTAGCACCCCAAAATGCAAAACCGTTGTTGCGGAATAATAAATTGATCAGATTAGGGAAAGAATCAACCAATCAAAATGCTCAGATTTCGCAATATATATATAAAATAGTTAGAATAGACCATATTGATAAGACAAAGACCACGGGAGAAAGCCACGATAGATTCTCGAAATAAAGAAAACGTTAAATCTTTAAGAGGGCAGGTTTTGAGATAGAGAGAGAGATATTGGATATCTATCGAACATTTTAGATTTTTAGGGACGCTCTTGGATATCTACGCCGCATTTAGATTTAGGAACGCTCTTGAGGACAAGATATATATATATTAGAAGAGAACATATAGAGATAATATATATATATATAAATATATATAGATATTTTTGGTTAATATATATTAAAGAATAATAAATGTTGGCTGACGAAAAACAATTTACAATTTTTAACTTTCAGTTAACCATAGTTAAAATTATTCTGTTTTAAAATATGTCTCAGAGGTTTAAGATAACAAATTTTATTTTGAATCAATTATTCCAGACTGAAAAAGGTCTTCTTCAGGAATTCAGGTGGTCTAATAAATAATCGATAGATATCCCTTTCTTTTGTTGGAAGGCATGACATGACAATTAGAAGACGGTGAGCGCGATTGAAGCATTCATGTTTAAGCTATCGGACAAAAAAACTAAGGATATGGGTAAGTATATTTTTTTCACCTGACAAATTTCGGATATTTTCCTTTGAAATTTTTTCATTCTGCTTTCTGATTGGCTGAAAACAAACTGTAGTTTTTTTTATTTTAAAAAACGTCATCAGATAGTTTCATGAAATTCCGATTTCAAGGTTCAAATATGGAATTCTGAAATTAATGCGCGAAAAACATGTTTTTTTTGAGCGTTGAAAATCGAAAAAAAACGAAACGTTTATTTTGAAAAAAATCCGTTTCCTTAGGTATAGCAAGAAATCTTCGGAGGGTGTTTCTTATTTCTTGTAGTTGACGCCATTTAAACAAAACAAAAACGGAAAAAAGTCATGGGAAAGAATTTTTTTATTTTGAAAAATTCGGATATTCAATTTTTGAACTTAGCTTGCTTTTGAGAGAATGTTTCATATGATCAAAACTGCAATAAAATTAACTTTGATTTGGAAGACAAATATTTAACAATCGCAATCAATTTTCAAAAAAATGTAGTATGACACCATAAAGAGCTCATGATTGCACATACATAGGCCTCCCGACAAAATATCAGCTACCCCGATAAAGACATATGAATATGAAAACTAGACATTGTGTTGTTTTTGACGGTGAACATTTTTTTGCTGAAAATATTTTTTCGTGCGACCACTTGTGGCGCCTGTTTTGGCGAGCAAAGTTTTTTTTTTTCGAAATAGGCAAAATGGTACAATCTTTTTTCGTAAGTTTTTTACTACTTTTTCGTGTACTGCGTAAAATTCTGACATCTCAATTTATATACCCTAAACGAATTATCTTGGTGTAACACCGGAATAGAGGTGGCCCGAAAACGTCGAATTATTTCAAAACAATGATTTATGGTGGCTTAAAATATGCGCAAGCATCGACTTTGTGGAAACAGTATCAGCAACCATAGGTCCAAGAGATCCAGGTTGGTGCTACATTGCGATCTTTGATTTGGTGGTGTAAAAGCAACACGGTATTTAGCATTTACGAGGAAAGCTCATTAAAGAAATAAATGAAAGTAACCATTAGAATAAAAGATTTTGAAAGATTTATTAACTTTTTTTTTTCAGAAAAATTTTCAAATTAATCGATCGCTGATTGATTGAAAAATAAAAATGCTTCAAAAGTGACTTTTAACGCCCGGAAATAAACATGCGCATGATTAAATTAGACTAGAAAACAATATTTTTCACATCGGAAAATGGTTTTATTAAAGAGTAATCAAAATTACGAAAATTGTCCATTTAAGCATAAACAAAACTTTTTAATTAAGAATTTGAGGAACAGTTCAATATGAGAATATAATGAAAGCCACCATTAGGATAGGAAAAATTTCTGGAGTTTATTATTGACTATTTTTTCAGAAATTTTTTCAAATTTTGCCGACGCTGATTGGTCAGAAAATAAAAGAGCTCAAGAAGTCCACTTTGACTCCAGAAATAGAACCGCATGATTTAATTATACTTGAAAAATTATATTTTAACTGCGTTGCAAATCAGAAAATGGTGTTAAGGTACGCAAAATGACAAACATTGTCATTTAAGGGGTATGCGCCTGATTTGACATATTCTTAGTAAAAATATACTAACTAAGAGCTCATGAGAAAAACGCGAAAAAAATGCTTATTTGTTAGATCTTTCTTTAATCTGCAAACAAATCATCACAAATAGTTTTTGACCATTCACAAGCCAATAGTACTAGTGCGTTTACAATAAGACACTTCAAAACTGCAAAATCTATCTGCTTTCAGACGGTATATCAAATGAGCTTTCAATTGTCAACAGATCAACGTAACGGTAGTATTTGGCGGTTCTTAAAATTGGTTCAGTGTTGCCGGGATCAAAAAAAGCTTGCCAAAATATTGACATAATACCGTTCGTATTTGTACAATTGGAGCTCATTTGTATATTATCCTCTGTGGGAGGAGATTAGATATTTGCTATGTTTTGAAGTGTCTTTTGTAAAGTACGTACCACATTGTGTGTGATGGGTCCTATATTTGTGATGCACTTTTTGCAAGATTAAAGAAAGATCTACAAATAGCATTTCGGTTTTCTCATGCTCTAAGTTAGTATATTCACCGGAGATATGTCAAATCAGAGCGCATACCCCTAAATTGACAATGTTTTTTTGAGTCCTTCCACAACCATTTTTTTGATTTGCAACGCAGTAAAAAAATATTTTTTCTAGTATCTTTAATCATGCGGTCCATTTCTGGAAGTCAAAGTGACTTTTGGAGCTCTTTTATTTTGCTGACAAGATCGGCAAAATTTTGAAAAATTTTCTGAAAAATGATAAAAATAAACTTCATAGAAATTCCTATCTATGGTGGCTTTTCATTTATTCCTCAATATTGAATGTTCCTTCTAATTCTTAATTAAAAGTTTTGTTTATGCAAATTGACTAATTTTGTAATTTTTGATTACTCTTAACAACCATTTTCCGATTTGTAAAATAGTTTCTTTTAATTAATATGCGGTTTATTTCCGGGGTCAAGTTTCACTTTGAGATATTTTATTTTCACGCATCAGCGACGGCATTAATTTTGAAAATTTTTTCTGAAAAATATAATTCATAACTTTCAAAATTTTCTATCTAATGGTTACTTTCATTTATTTCTGTATAATGAGCTTCCTGTTTTGCTAAAGACCGTGTTGCTGTTTACCACCACCAATCAAAGAATCGCATTAAATCGCCTGTGGGTCATCTTAGACCTCTGGTGTTATACCGTTCCACAAAGTCGATGCTTGCGCATCTTTTAAGTGCCAAAATCATTGATTTCAAATAATTCGAGTTTTGGGCACCTACATTTCGGTGCTACGCCACGTGATCAATTCCTACAGTACAATTAAATTTGGAATCTGATAAATTTTACCCTACCCAAAAAATAGTCAGCATCGAAAAAGATGTACATTTAGTTTTTTTTGAAAAAAGCGATTTGAGCACCTCAACAATTTCAATTTAAATGTTTCCGAATTTTTTTTTAGTTTTTCCAAGCAAATTCTACATTTATACTAAATAGGCCGTTAAAGTGTACAAGGAACATCTGAATAATATGTTCTCTGCCTACCCCGTCAATATTTCTAGTGCATAGAAAGTTCATAATTTTCAAAAAAACGTTGTTTTGAACACCTGAGAGTTAAAAAATGTCTTTTAAAAAAGCTAAATAGAACATTTATGAACGTTTCTGATCTTGAATGGGTTCAAGGTGTACTAAGTAAATAGAAACACACTGTGGATATTTAGTTCAGAATTTGAGTCCAAAGACATTTTTTATGAAAAATTTTCAATGCTCTGAACAAAACAAATTAGTCTTCACAAGACGTAGGTTTTCTCAGATTCAACCAATCAAAACGTGGAAATCAAGTGTCCAGTTTTGGAAAAAAATAAGTTTTTCCCAAATTCTCTTTCTGCGTTTTTATTTCTTAATCCTCGTAGGTTTTCTCAGATTCAATCCAATCAAAACGGCGGAAATCAAGTGTGACCAGTTTGGAAAAAAGAAGGAAAAATCTTTTACACCCTGTTACTATAATTTTTTCAACCAAATACGCGTGAAAAGTGTACGAAGGAACATCGTGATAAATAAGTTCTCTGCTATAACCTCCATCAAATATTTCTAAATGCAATGCAAAGTCATATTTTTAAGAAAACGCCAATTTTTGACACCTAGGAGTTAAAATGGAAAAAAGTCTATATGGAATTTTTCTTCCCTGGGTGAGCCCCCATTTCCAGCATTTTACATGATATGAAAACTTCATTTTTGACTTGGCTCATCGCGTCCAACACTACTGGCATCCAATTTCCATCTTTTCATTTAAATCCACAGAAAGAATCTCATGAGAGAGAGAGAGAGGAGATTGAAAAGAAGAAGTTTATAAACCAATTCAAGTCTTAGGATGTTTCTAAGTAATAATAGAATTTTTTAAAACTGAAAAAGAAATTTTCCGCATTTATTTTTTCCTGTATTTTTACAGACCGTCTTAATCAATTTTCTTCTAAATATCCCACAACCAAAAACAAGCATGAATTTATAACAATTTCGTTAACAAAAATAAAAAACATTTTCCGCTTTGAATATTACGTAACGAAAACGTAAATTTACGTCTTCAACTTAAGTGCCGAATAAGTTTAAAAAAATTACTTAAAATTTTCCTGATCTCAAATGCAAAATGAATAACTTGTGGTCTCTGAGAAATTTGAAAAGTGGCGTAGATTGTCCGCAAGAGCGTTCCTAAAATCTGAAAATATGGCGTAAGATTCCCAAGAGCGTTCCTAAAATGCTAAAATGGCGTAGATGTCCCAAGATCGTCCCTAAAAATCTAAAATGCGTAGATGTCGCCAAAAAGCGTCCAAAACCAAAACCGCCTTCTCAAAGATTTACGTTTTCTTTTTCAATCTATTGGGCGGAGTCCCATGAGCGTTCTTTATATAGGAAGAAAAAAAATGTGAAAATTTATTTTTGCATCTTAATTAAAGTGGTTTCAATCTGCAAACGTTCATATTTTCAATTTCTCAACAACCTAACTATTTTGTAAAAATATTAAAGCCCACTTTTCATTGACTCCAATTTCCACTAAACCGATTGTAAAGAATGTTTATAAACTTAAGACAATATTTATAAACTTCAGACATTTTCCGGGCTGTTATCCGCTAATTAGTGGTTGAATCATTATTCACTGTGAGCATTTCTCAATATGAAATTTTTTCACAAATAACGCGAAAAAACAGCTTTTCGAGGACATAAAATTGACTCAATTGCGTTTAAATATCAAAAAAAATGCTCCTGACTTTTAAAAAGATGAAAACCCCTATAACACCCGAAATTTCATTATAATTTTTTGCACAAATAAAATTTTATTGAATTACGTGCCAAATGGCACAAACCGGTGTCCAAGCAAGTGTGTTAATTTTAATGCAGTAGTTCAAGAAACGATATTCGCTTGACCCTTCCATCGGTTGAAATACGGAAATCAAAATAGCATAAGAAAAAATTTTCACAAAATGATTCGCTTGGGATTTTTTATAGAGATTTCCAAAAACCTATAATAAAAATTTTGACTTTGATTTGCGGAAAATTTTATAATAATTTCGATATAAAAGTCGACAAAAATTGACATATAAACATTTATGATTTTCAAACAGCGGTCAGAAAATATGTAGATTAACATGCATGAAAAAAGTTAAAGTGACTGTTTTTTTTGTTTTTATTCACAGATTCAAAAACAGGACAGAAAAAAATTTAAGGACGAAAAATTTAAATTTTTTAATGCTTTGAATTTTTTTGAAAATTTCAACGAAATTCAAGAAATTAAAAGTTTGAACTCAAATCTTTCCTAAAATACATAAAATGATTTAATGATGCTGAATACTGGGTCCAACTCATGATAATAGGCACAAAAAAAATAACAAACCAATTAAATTTTCGCAAGTTAAAATTGAATCCAATCTGCCACATTGCTGCTACCTCCTAACCTGGACGTCAAAACCTCATTGAGGATTGAAAAGTTTAAAAACGTCTCAAAGGAGAGAGTTAGCGCTCTAAAGATAAAATCAGAAAATCCTAAATAGAGTTTGCTCCAAGAAGTTCAAATAGAATACTATTTAAAGTTATTTTTAGATGATCCGTTCAAAGTTTTTATTTCTGATTTTTTCGACTAATTTCTCAAAAAAACCTATTGGATCGCTACAGTTTTTAAGAAGTCTTTGAAAATCTGTCATAAATATAATGACTATACTGTGCAGAACTCTTGTTTTTTTACGCGAGTGATTTTGAAAATTCGAGAAAATGAATAATTCAAGACTTTGAAAACAAGGGCTAAAACGTCAATTTTCGTTGCTTATTTCGTACCAATTGAAAGTTTATTTTTAGAAATCTGATTAATTATTCTGAATTTTTGATCTTCTGCTTATATTAAAATTTAAAATGAGATAAGACCGATGTCTGGTATCACACTATAAGCGGTGAAGTTGAACCTCAATGAGATTTGTTGTTCCCACTAAGTTTTTTTCGACGTCCATGGGTTTTAACCGAGTCCATTGTTAGCCGAGTTTCCTTAACAAATAGTTGGTTCATGTTTTTATTCATGAAAAAGATGTTGTAATTTGGTAATTTCATATGATGGTAATAAACCTAATTATCACTAGCCAAGAGTGTACCGATTGTTTTTACAAGTGTCCTTCCGAATGATGTGTAAGCTTTATGACGAATAAAATTTTCGGTTGTATTTTAAAAATATGTCCATATTTTGATTGATACTTGATGTTGGTCAATTATTACAAGTTTATTATATAGCGGTTTTAATAAAGAGGTGGATTTGCGAAATTGGTTTTTAAACAAGAAAAATGTTTCAAAAATTTTTGCTTTTAAACTTTTAAAAATGACGACAGTAACTCATGTCGAAACGTCAAAAAGTTATTTTTGATTGACTTTCTAATATGCTGAATATTTTTCATTTAAA
>SCLH01000261.1:219413-233630 GCA_004367855.1 Oikopleura vanhoeffeni | reverse complement strand
TTATACAAAATGTATATCCAAAATTTCTTATTCGTAACTGACTTAATCATCTTTCTAGTGCTAAAAACAGGGAGTGAGTGTCGCTGATTAAGCTTTTTAGCTTTGAGCACCAAATTTCTGATAATTTTTTGTATCAACGGAGAAATATTTCAAGATTATCTACAACAACCTTCATATTTTTAGGTTGATGAAGCAGGCTTGTGAAAGGAATAGGTTTTGCGTGGATTTTTCATCCATTTTTTGTAGGTTTTTTGTAGGTTAAGGTATGGTGGTTCTACTTTTTAGCAGTTATTTATGTATAAAAATGCACATCAGTCGTTGATGTTTTAAAAGCACAATAAAACCCAAGATAAGAAGGCAAAAAAATTTCGAAAATTTTGGCGTTTTTTTTCGATTTTTTTCTAAGTATTTTTTTTTTCTTTCCCCTCCCAAAATTAGGTTCAACAAATAAACGTGTGTCAATTTGCACTAAACTCAAGATATCGGGTTTGACGAACCCAACTTTTTCTTCAAGTGTTTCCTCAGCTTTTCTTTTGAGCCTACTTCGAAAAATGAATTGCACATTTTTTTTGGAAATTTTTCACGTGACCTTGAAAATTCATATTTTTATGTTTTGGGTCGAAATTTGACAAAAAACGCCCAAGCGAAAGTTTTCTGTTTGTTTAGAAGCTAGCTTTTTGCAAAAATTTTGAGTAAATTTTGAAATTTAACCTAGGAGGAGATAGATTTTTCCGATTAAAAAAGTCATAAACGGTATTAAGTTGGACGGTTTTTTACGTCTCGAGAATTAAATATAGCACTTGATCGACAAAGCTTACCAACAAACGGTTTGGAGTTTTGTATACTAATTAGTACAAGGTTATGTTAAAATTTGAGTTTATTTGAAATAAAACCTTGGAGCGATAGATTTTCGTTTGGTTAGGTGGCTCTTGTGCGCTTATGTGTGAAGGAGTGTGTGTTCATACAAAAAAGTTTTGGCAAGATTTTTTCGCAAGTTCGCAAGGGACTAGTTCTAAAACTGGGTAATCTGAATTAATTCTCAAGCCCTGTTCGGCTAATATTTTATCGAGAATATGTCCAAATTAGGAAACCAACCCTTAGGGGTGGGCGTCGTAATTTTTTTGAGCCCTTTATAGAATAAATTTATGATACATTAATATGGTTATGACTAAAGTTGACAGGAATCTCATGGTGGCAATTATTTTTTTTTCAAAAACTCTAAGAACAAATCTAGAATTTTCAAAATTCAATATTTTTTGCTTTACTCGCATAAACGGTATTAACCATGATATGAACATTTTTTTATTGGTGAACCCACCGAAAACGATGCATGACATTAAAATTATCGGAAATGTCTTAATCGAATTCTAGAAATTTCAATTATTTTTAAGCAAAAATGTTAAACGTAATTATCGAATTTGACGCTGATTGGTTGCAAATTTTTGATTAGCTGTAAGCCAACTTTTTGATCAGTGAAATCTCAGCTTCAATTTGGTGGTACTTTTGTTCCGATCAGACGAATTTTTTTTCGAATTTTCATTTCCGGTTTACTTATAGTCATATTCTAGAATTTATGGGTGAAATTCAAAATCGAGACAACATATTGACGACACTATATTTATCTACTGAGTCGAAAAAAACGGTCTATCCTGAACATCCGTCTAGGAGAAGTAATCACTTTGAGACGAAAAACTTGTAAAAAGGCGTTCAAAAGTGATTCTAGAAAATTCAAACGCGAAATTCAAAAAAATGGAAAAATATATAGTAACCTCACTCTTCCGTACTCTGTGTAAATTTTCAGACGTTAATAGAAGTATAAACTTTGAAAAAACGCTTGGTGTTCTAGAATATACTCACACCTGGTGGTGTGATGTACAATGTTAAGTTTGAGATATGGAATCGTTAGGCAAAGGCTAGACCTATAAACGAGTATCCTCAGATTTTTCAAACTGCCCTAGAATTATTATGAGGCGGGATTGAAAGGTAACTCAGATTTACGGAGCCCCCTTAAGCAAAAGATAAGGAAAAATGAGGATGGCAGAATCCCCCATTGGAGATAGAAAATCTTGTCGGAGATGCATTCTTTTACTAGTCCGCCCGAAAGCCCCAACTTTTATAAGAAAAACTTTTCTATACCTGATATACCAGCCAAAATTGTTATTTTTAAGATATCCAATGTAAGTCATTTCCAAAGCATATTCTGAACCAACTTTTAGTACACCTGGTCCTACTTTAACGTATAAGTACTGTAAATCCTCATTTGTGTAATGTTCCAAAATGTTAATTTCAGTAGTTGATTCTATCAGTTTCACATCGAAATATTCCAAGTAGTACGAATTCACGACGATTACATCGGTTTCTTTGTTAACGATGAAATTGATCGTAGTTTTACCATCAAAATGTTGAGGATCTGTTCCTTCATAATCAACACCCTGGTCAGCAGGATCAAGGTATGCCTGAGAGGGTTTGAAAAGTATATATTGACAAAATATTTTATTTCGATGAATGAAGTCACATTATTTCACACAAATTTTTTTAATAGAAAAATGGCTAAAAAGTTTTTTATTGTAAGAATTGCCACGCTAAAACAAGCTCAATTTGAGATTCTTAGGGAACCTACTGAAAAATTTTTAATATCTTTTGATCTGTTATTCAGCTAAAATTGCGAATACAATTACATATATTTTTTCAGAAATTTTTTGTCAAGAATATCATTTCTGCTTGAAATTTATCATATATTTGTGTACAAATAATTTTATTTTTGTGCATAAATAATTTTACGTTTGTGTTAAAAGAATTTTATCTTTGTGTGAAAATAATTTTATTTGTGTGCAAAAATAATTTTATTTTTGTGTAAAAAGGATTCTTTCTTTTGTTCAGAGGTTTTATTTTTGTTTTGGGGCAATTTATAATATAAACTCATGTGCGAGCAAATGATCTAACGCGTTGAATTATAAGAAGAATTGTTGTTTTTATATCGAAATTTGCATTTGAACAAATAATTTGGAAGTTTATTCCTCGAAAATTATTGAAAATTTTGGTTGGCAAAAAGATGCCAAAATAACAGAAAAAAGAAGGTTGATAATTTTTCGTAAACATTTTGAATTTTTGCACTGGCAGTCAAAACCTTTCCTTCAAATCAATTTCATATCTTATTGGTTGCAGAGTGTCTGGTAGTCTAAAGTCATCCCAGTCAGCTCCTAAAACCACGGTCAAAAGAAAGCAAAAATTTAAAACTTTTTTCATCTTTTCGAAGACGATGTAGTTATGACCTGTTTCTTGTGATAAAAGTGGTTTAGTACCGCTGATGTTAACTATATAAATTTGATTAAACTTTAAAAACTCTGTAACAATGCGTTGTTAGCCCTCAACATGTACTATCTGTTTGAAATTTCATTAAATTTAACCGCGATCTAATATTTGATTTCGTTCAAGAATAGAATATATATGTTGAATATGTATATAAATATTCTTAAGAAAAACAGCCAAAAAATCGAAAAGAGGAAATTCAATTATGTTCTCAATATTAAGGGGGTAGCCGTCATGCAAGAAAATAATGTTGCGTTTCTTGGGGCCTAATATCTGGAAAACTACAAATAGTAGAACTCAATATTTTAATAAAGTATAATATTTAAACAAAAATCTCGCATCTTGAAAAATAATTGGAGATCACTGATTGCTCGACCAATCAGGAACGAACTTTGAAATAGAGTGATATTTTGTTTTCAAAAACCTAATCCTCGATGGTTTTAAAGAAGGTAAAATTATAAATAAACCATTTGAACACAGAAAATTTAAAAAAAAATTAGGAAAGGTTTTTCCTTTATTATATTTTGATCTCTAGCACCGTTTGTGTTCAAAATCAGATTAAAGTTACTAATATAATTTCCAGCAAATCATACCCATGGAATTTTTTGGGGGCATTTTGATTTTCTAATTATCACTTTCATGTTCGAAGTTAAAGATTTCGCGCACTTTTTGTCGATTTACAGCCAATAAGATCAAAATTCGAAATATCACTTTTTAAACCATATTATAGACCCAGTGAGCTGTTTATACATTAGAAAGTGACATTTATACCATTTCAACTGAAAAAGCCTTGTAATAATAACGTTGAAAACAGCTTTTTTGTCTCGTTTGAAGCAATTCCATGCTTCCGGGGCAAAAATCGAAAAAACAGCCCCTAAACACTCAAATTCAGACAATTTGAAAGATTTTCACGAAATCTCAAAAATTTCCCATTGTAGATCTAGGAACCTTGTTTTTTGTAAAAAGCTGGGAGACACTTGTTTAACCGCGGTTAACCATATGGTTGATGTGATTGGTACTATAGATTTGGATCGCTGGTAAACCGACCTCTTGATTTTTTATTTGAATTAAAACGAAAATAAATTATTGAAAACTTTCAAATATAACAATACCTTCTAACAAAGTAGGCTCTGAAGCCTTTCGTTCCAGATCGAGGTACCCCAAATTGAAACCAAAATTTTTAAATTTTCCGTCATAAATTTCATACATTTCTGTTAGTGAAATATCAATTCGATCAACGATTCTATTATAAAAATAAACTTCTGCATAATCTTGATCTTCAAAATTTATTTTTTCAAATCTTGAAACTTCCAAATCGCAAGAAACCGACCAAACATCTGTACAGATCACTGTGGTTAGTTCACCAATAACATTAGCGCGGAGATCTTGGTATCGTATAGAATTTGCGTCATCATAATCATTTTGCCACCAAACTTTTGTAGGGACAGAATCAACTAAAGTCACTGTTTGTGTTGCAAGTTGAGTACCTAATTAAATTTTTTATTTTGTATTAACCCTTGGAGGCAGAGAGCCTTTTGAAAGGCTCAAGCCACTTTGAATCATCCAAAAATGGTGCAAAAATGTTCGCAGACAGTTTTTCTTTCAAAATGCAATTCAAAAATTGGCAATTTAGATTTAAAAAAAACATTTAAATTTTTCGTCTAAGTCTTACTTGAAATAGGCCAGTTTTTAGGTAAGTCTTTTGAGTCCATTTTGTTGAAAAAATTACATTCAACGAAGTTCTGGGGCGAAAATCTTTGATATACTGTATATTTCCCCAAAAGTCGACTTTTAAATCACCAGCAAGATTTGAGGTTCAACTTTTTGATAACGATATAATAATAAGATGAAATTTTTTGAGCCACCTAGTTGTCACAATTTGAATGTCAAAAAAATCTGGTTTAAACATTAAAAGTTAAATTTTTGGATTTTAATTTCAAATTATGATTAATTTTAAAACACTATTTTCCGAAAATAAAAAGCTGTCTAAACATTTAAGAAAATTTCGAAATTTCGGGTCAATTTTGCCATTTTTGTCATTTTGGTCCTCTTTTGGCCTTCAAATCCTAATTGATTAATTAAATCGACACCCAACTTTGGTGAGTTAAAGGGGTCGGCAGCGATCCGTTGCAGATCTAAGTATTAAAATGCCCGACTATCAAAAGCAATGAGCCTAATAACCGAAGTTGTTGTAAATCTTCATCAGTAGTTCAGAAACGAACTTCGCGCGGCCATCCCATCAGTTGCGCATTACGCATATTTAATAGGATAAAAAATTCCACACAGCTGATGTCGCCTGCTTACTTTATGGAGAGCTTGCAAGAATAACTAATAAAAGAAATTTTTGCAACTTGATCTTGATGGCAAAACTTTCACTACATATTCTAAAAAGTTTGACAAAAGCATGAAAAATAAAAGTATTTATGATTTTTCAAACAGCGATCAGAAAATATGAAGGAATCTATGAAAAAAGTTAAAGTGACCATTTTTTTGGTTTTTACCCACAGAATTCAATAAAAGAATTAGAAAAAATTTTGGACGAAAAATGCGTAAAACTTGTTTTTTTGCTTAGAATTTTTTTGAAAATTTTAAGAATTCAAAAATAAAAACTCGAACTCAAATCTTTCCTAAAATATCTAAAAAATTATTTTCATGAGCTGAAACTCATTTATTCTGGTTCAACTAACGGAAATAAGCACAAAAAAATTAACCAACTAATTATTTTCGTAAGTTAAATTGACTTCAGTCTGCCGAGTCGATGCCACCCCCTTAAAGTTTTTAAAGTTTAAAATCCCATTTTTGCCCAGAACATAAAATAATTTTTTTATGGGCACATATCTCGAAAAACCAAAGACATCTTTTTCTGTTTGAAAAATGTTAGCCTTAGTCACCTTTTTTTATTTGTTCATACAATGTTTATATAAAAAGGGTATGATCCTACTTACAGAATGTCCTTTTTTCGCGGGAAAATTTGAGGAAAGACTGGGAGAATTCTCCCCAAATTATTGACGATTCTCCCCAAATTATTGACGATTCTCCCCAAATTATTGACGATTCTCCCCAAATTATNGCAGTAACTTTCGCTCGGTATTAATAGTAACAGAGACCCTTTTTTCGTAAGAAATGCGATTTTTTTCAAATATAATTATCATTTTCGGAAAAATATAAATTTTTGAGAAAAAAAATCTCACCGAAAACCGGCAATAAAATTTGGCCAGATCAGTATATGTGACGAAAATCTAACCTTAGTGGTCAATTTGGCGAAAATCGATTGGTGTAATATGCTACGCTATGACTTAAAATACTTAGGCCAATTGTGTATGATTTAGTCCAGAAAGGTTGCCAGTTCGAGTCCCTTAATTATACAAAAGGTATATCCAAATTTTTATCGTAATGACTTAATCATCTTCTAGTGCTAAAACAGGGAGTGAGTGTCGCTGAGTTAAGCTTTTTAGCTTTGAGTACAAATTTCTGATAATTTTTTGTATCACAGAGAGATATTTCAAGATTATCTACAACAAACTCATATTTGTTAGGTTTGCATGAAGCAGGCTTGTGAAAGCATAGGTTTGCGTGGATTTTCATCCTATTTTTGTAGTTTTTTGTAGGTTAAGGTATGGTGGTTCTACTTTTTAGCAGTTATTTATGTATAAAAATGCACATCAGTCGTTGATGTTTTAAAAGCACAATAAAACCCAAGATAAGAAGGCAAAAAAATTTCGAAAATTTTGGCGTTTTTTTTCGATTTTTTTCTAAGTATTTTTTTTTTCTTTCCCCTCCCAAAATTAGGTTCAACAAATAAACGTGTGTCAATTTGCACTAAACTCAAGATATCGGGTTTGACGAACCCAACTTTTTCTTCAAGTGTTTCCTCAGCTTTTCTTTTGAGCCTACTTCGAAAAATGAATTGCACATTTTTTTTGGAAATTTTTCACGTGACCTTGAAAATTCATATTTTTATGTTTTGGGTCGAAATTTGACAAAAAACGCCCAAGCGAAAGTTTTCTGTTTGTTTAGAAGCTAGCTTTTTGCAAAAATTTTGAGTAAATTTTGAAATTTAACCTAGGAGGAGATAGATTTTTCCGATTAAAAAAGTCATAAACGGTATTAAGTTGGACGGTTTTTTACGTCTCGAGAATTAAATATAGCACTTGATCGACAAAGCTTACCAACAAACGGTTTGGAGTTTTGTATACTAATTAGTACAAGGTTATGTTAAAATTTGAGTTTATTTGAAATAAAACCTTGGAGCGATAGATTTTCGTTTGGTTAGGTGGCTCTTGTGCGCTTATGTGTGAAGGAGTGTGTGTTCATACAAAAAAGTTTTGGCAAGATTTTTTCGCAAGTTCGCAAGGGACTAGTTCTAAAACTGGGTAATCTGAATTAATTCTCAAGCCCTGTTCGGCTAATATTTTATCGAGAATATGTCCAAATTAGGAAACCAACCCTTAGGGGTGGGCGTCGTAACTTTTTTGAGCCTTATATAGAATAAATTTATGATACCTTATATGGGTTATGATAAAGTTGACGAGGAATTCAATGGTGGCAATTATTTTTTTTTCAAAAACTCTAAGGAACAAATTAGAATTTTCAAAATTCGAATATTTTTTGCTTTACGCATAAAACCGTATTGAACATGATATGAAATTTTTTTTATTGGATGAACCCACGAAAACGATGCGATGACATTAAAATTATCGGAATATGGTCTTAATGAATCTAGAAATTTTCAAGTTATTTTTGAGCAAAAATGTTAAACGTATATCGAATTTGACGCTGATTGTTGCAAAATTTTTGATTAGCTGTAAGCCAACTTTTGTTGATCAGTGAAATCTAGCTTCAATTTGGTGGTACTTTTGTTCCGATCAGACGGAGATTTTTTTTCGAATTTCATTTCCGGTTACTTAAGTCTATTCTAGAATTTATGGGTGAAATTCAAAACTCGAGACCAACAAGTATGACGACACTATATTATCTAACTGAGTCCGGAAAAAAACGGTCCTATCCTGAAAACAATCCGTCTAGGAAGAAAGTAATCCTTTGTAAGACGAAAGAACTTGGTAAAACTAGGCGTTTCAAAGTGATTCTAGAAAATTCAAACGCGAAATTCATAAAATAATGAAAAATATATAGTAACCTCACTCTTCGTATCTGTGTAAATTTTCAGACGGTTAATAGGGAAGTAATAAAATCTTGAAAAAGCTTGGTGTTCTAGAATATACTCACACCGTGGTGGGTGTGATGTACAATGTTAAGTTCTGAGATATGGAATCGTTAGCAAGGCTAGACCTATAAACGAGTATGCCTCAGATTTTTACAAACTGCCCTAGAATTATTATGAGGCGGGATTGAAAGGTAACTCAGATTTACGGAGCCCCCTTAAGCAAAAGATAAGGAAAAATGAGGATGGCAGAAATTCCATTCATTGGAGATAGAAAACTTGTGGGAGATGCATTCTTTTACTATCGCCGAAAGCCAACTTTTATAAGAAAAAATTTTCTATACCTGATAATAGCAGCAAAATTGGTTTTTTTTTTTTAAGATATCCATGTAAGTCATTTCCAAAGCATATTCTGAACCAATTTTAGTAACCTGGTCTACTTTAACGTATAAGTAACTGTAAATACTCATTTGTGTAATGTTTCCAAAGATGTTAATTTCAGTAGTTGATTCTACAGTTTCACATATAGAATGATTAGTAGTAACGAATTCACGAACGATACATCGGTTTCTTTGTTACGATGAAATTCGATCGTAGTTTTACCATCAAAATGTTGAGGATCTGTTCTTCATAATCAACAACCTGGTCACAGGATAAGGTATGCTGAGAGGGTTGCAGAAAAGTATATATTGACAAAATATTTTATTTCGAGAAATAAGTCACATTCACAAATTTTTTTATAGACAAATGGCTAAAAAGTTTTTTTATGTAAGAATTGCAAACGGTGCTAAAAACAAGCTCAATTTGAGATTCCTTAGGGACCTACTTGAAAAATTTTTAATAATGCTTTGATTCTGTTTATTCAGGTAAAATTGCGTACAATTACATATTTTTTTCAGAAATTTTTTGTAAGAATATGCAATTTCGCTGAATTTATACATATATTTGTGTCAGAAATAATTTATTTTTGTGCATAAATATCTTACGTTTGTTTAAAAAGAATTTTATCTTTGTGTAAATAATTTTATTTGTGTCAAAATGATATTTTATTTTTGTGGTAAAAAGGATTCTTTTTCTTTTGTTCAGAGGTTTAATTTTTGCTTTTGGGGCATTTATAATATCAAATCATGTGCGAGCAATGATCTATACGGTGGAATTGCATAAGAAGGAATTGTTGTTTGATATTCGAAATTTGCCTTTGACATAATTCTGGAAGTTTTATTCCTCGAAAATTTTAAAATTTTTGGTTTGGCAAAAAGATGCAATAAAGAAAAAAGAAAGGTTGATAATTTTTCGTAAACATTTTGAATTTTTGCAGCTGGTCAAGTCAAAACGCTTCTCAAATCAATGTTCATATCTTATGGTTGAGGAGTGTCTGGTAGTCTTAAAAGTATCCGCATAGCTCCTAAAGCCAACGGTCAAAAGAAAGCAAAATTTAAAACTTTTTCATCTTATTTCGGAAAGACGATGTAGTTGACCTGTTTCTTGTGATAAAAGTGGTTTAGTTACGCTGATGTTAATATAAATTGATGTAAACTTTAAAAACTCTGTAACAATTGCGTTGTTAGCCCCACATGTACTATCAGTTGAAATTTTCATTAAATTTAACCAGGATCTATAATTTGATTTCGTTCAAGAATAGAAATATATATGTTTGGAATATGTTATATAAAATATTCTTAAGACAAACCAGCCAAAAATCGAAAAGAGGAAATTCATTATGTTCTCAATATAAGGGGTAGCCGTCAGCAAGAATAAATGTGCGTTTTCTTGGCCTAATATCTGGAAAACCTTAACAAATAGTAGAACTCAATATTTAACTAAAGTATAATATTTAAACCAAAATCTCGACTTGAAAATAATTGAGATACTGATTGCTGACAATCAGGAACGAACTTGAAATAGAGTGATATTTGTTTTTCAAAAACCTAATCCATGATGGTTTTAAAAGAGGTAAAATTTATAAATAAACCATTTGAACACAGATTAAAAAAATTAGGAATAGGTTTTCCTTTATTATATTTTGATTCTCACCGTTTGTGGTTCAAAATCAATTAGTTAATAATATAATTCCAGCAAATCATACATTATTGGAATTTTTTGGGGGCATTTGGATTTCTAATTATCATTTCATCGAAGTTAAAAAGGTTTGCGCACTTTTTGTCGATTTACAGCAATAAGATCAAATTCGATAATATACTTTTTCGAACGCATATTATAGACCATGACTGTTTATACATTAGAAGTGACATTTAATACCATTTCAACTGAAAAAGCTTGTAATAATAAAGTTGAAACAGTTTTTTGTCTCGGTTTGAGCATTCCAATGCTCCGGGGCAAAAATCGAAAAACACCCCTAAACACTTCAATTCAACAATTGAAAGATTTTCACGAAATTCAAAAATTTCTCATTGTAATGATCTAGGAACCTGTTTTTTGTAAAAAGCTGGGAGACACTTGTTAACGCGTTAACATATGGTTGATGTGATTTGGTACTAATAGATTGGATGCTGGTAACGACCTCCAGTGATTTTTATTTGAATTAAGAACGAAAATATTATTGAAAACTTCAAATATAAATACCTTCTAACAAAGTAGGCTTGAAGCTTTCGTTCAGATCGAGGTACCCCAAATTGGAAACAAAATTTTTAAATTTCGTCATAAAGTTTCGATACATTTCCTGTTAGTGAAATTCAATTCGATCAAGCGATTCTTATTATAAAAATAAACTTTGCATATTTTGATCTTCAAAAATTTATTTTTTTCAAATCTTGAAACTTCAAATCGCAAGTAAACCGACAAACATCTGTACAGATCACTGTGGTTAGTTCACAATAATTAGCGCGGAGATCTGGTATGTATAGAATTTTGCGTCATCATAATCATTTTGGCTCACAAACTTTGTAGGAAGAATAACTAAAGTCACTGTTTGTGTTGCATAAGTTGACTACTTTAAATTTTTTATTTGTAATTAACTGTGAGGCAGAGAGCCTTTGAAGGCTCAAGCCACTTTGAATCATCAAAATGGTGCAAATGTTCGCAAGACAGTTTTTTTTTCAAATGCAATTCAAAAATTGGCAATTTAAGATTTAAAAAAACATTTATAAATTTTTTCGTCTAAGTCTTACTTGAAATAGGCCCAGTTTTTAGGTAAGTCTTTTTGAGTCCATCTTTGTTAAAAATTACATTCAACGAAGTTCTGGGGCGAAAATCTTTGCTATACTTGTATATTTTACCCAAAGTCGCTTTTCACTACCAGAAGATTTTGAGGTTCAAACCTTTTTGGATAACGATATAAAATAAGAGAAATTTTTTTGAGCCACCTATGTGTTCAATTTAATGTACAAAAAAATCTGGTTTAAACATTAAAAGTTATATTTTGGATTTTAATTTCAAATATGATTAATTTAAACACTCCTTTTTCGAAAATAAGAAAGCTGTCTAACATTTAGAGAAAATTTCGAAATTTCCGGGCAATTTGCATTTTTGTCATTTTTGGTCCTCTTTGGCCTTAAATCCAATTGATTAATTAAATCGGAACCCAATTGTGAGTTAAGGTGCAAGCGACGTTTGAGATTAAGTATTTAAAATGCCGACTATCAAAAGCAATGAAGCCTAATACCGAAGTGTTGTAAATTTCATCAGTAGTTCAGAAACGAATTCGCGCGCCTCAATCAGTTGAGCATACGAATTTAATGATGAAAAAATCACACGTGATGTCGCCTGCTATTTATGAGAGCTTGAAAATAACTAGATAAAAGAAATTTGAACTTGATTTGATGAAAATTTCATAATATTCTAAAAAGTTGACAAAAGATGAAAAATAAAAGTTTTATGATTTTTCAAACAGCGATCAGAATAGAAGGAATCTATGAAAAGTTAAAGTGACCATTTTTTTGGTTTTACCACAGAATTTCAAATAAAGAATTAGAAAAAAATTTTGGACGACTAAATGCGTAAAACTTGTTTATTTTGCTTAGAATTTTTTGAAAATTTAAGAATCAAAAATAAAAACTCGAACTCAAATATTTCCTAAAATATTAAAAAATTATTTTTCTATGACTGAAACTCATTTATTCTGGTTAACTAACGGAAATAAGGCAAAAAAATAACCAACTAATTATTTTCGTAAGTTAATTTGACTTAGGTCTGCCGAGTCGCATGCCAACCTTAAAGTTTTTTAAGTTTAAAATCCCATTTGGACCAGACATAAAATATCTTTTTTTAATGGGACATATCCTGAAAAACCAAAGACTCTTTTTTCTGTTTGACAAATTTAGCCTTAGTCACTTTTCTTTATTATGTTATACAAGTTTAATAATAAGGGTAATGATCCTACTTACATAGAATGTCCTTTTTTCGCGGGAAAATTGAGGACGATGGGAGAATACCCCCAAATTATTGACGATTCTCCCCAAATTATTGACCGATTCTCCCCAAATTATTGACGATTCTCCCCAAATTAATTGACGATTCTCCCAAAATATAGACGATTCTCCGAATCATCAATTTTTTTTTTCGGACGGAAAAAAAAAGAATACGTTAGATAGGTCAATATTTTCAAAATTCGAACAAACATTTTTTTTCAATAAAATTTTCGAAAAAATTTTTGTAGTAATATGCTTAACTTTCTCTTAACACGATCATTTAATAAAAGTTAATTAAAGAAATTTTTTGATGGTCGGATTCGTTTTTTGAGAAGAGTTGCTATAAGTTTATGGAATATTGCTGACGCTTTTAGTTTGGCAATGTTGCTCCGGGTATGACCCTATGTATAGATTAGTTTCCAAAGCCATTATATAAGTGATAACCATCGTGTCTGACTATCATTAAACCATTTAAAATTCTAGATAGAATATCTTCTGTACTTTATAATATAATTTTCACTTACAAATAACATCTGATTCTTCTGTATACAAATCAGGGCTTATTATTTTGAAATCGATTTCCGATGCCGATTCAGCTTTTACATAAAGTCCATAAAGTAATAGTACATTTGAAACTAGCCAAACTTCGGGTCTAGTTAAATAAAGAACAAAATGAATCAAAACGGTTTCATCTGTTTCATTTTTTGAAAATTCTTGAACCACAATTTGGGTATCAAAATCACCGCCATCAACAGAAGTGAATAATATATCTAAATCTTCTTTTGATTCTGCAGCATATAGAATAAATTCTTCAGAGTTCTTATCTAATAAACTATCAGTCCATGAAAAATCTTTTGAGAGGCATGAAAATATTTAACCTAATAGAGATGTGGCAGATTTCTGACAATTCGCTGACAAAAAATATTAAAATTGTGTTAATCGAAATTCCAAAACAATTTTATCCATTTTTTTCCAAAATTTTTACTAAAATAACTTTGAAAGATTTTTTTTCGAAAATATTTCCTGATATGAAATTTCGCGAAAGTTTGTTAGCTGATTAAAATATACTTTCAAAATTAAAGAGAGGTTATTTACGTTTAGTACAGTCAGTTTTTTAAGCTCAAAATTATATTGTGATACAAAAAACCAACGCGTTTTTTTTTGTTTATTGATAATTCACGTAATTTGACACAAAAATGAAGTCGATCGGATATTTAATTAAAGAGAAAATGGTACCTCCGTTTTCGACTTTGCCGCCCACTAGTGGGAGAACCGAGCATAGTACAGCTACGAAACTATCACCAATCGTTTTTTTGAGGTGGTTAAGTAGTATATCAAATTTTCAGCCTTAATTTTTTTGCGGACACTACCTCCTTAAGG
>SCLH01000261.1:179552-219297 GCA_004367855.1 Oikopleura vanhoeffeni | reverse complement strand
ACCTGAGTCGAAAAAACGGTCTTATTCTGAACATCCGTCTAGGAGAAGTATCACTTTGAAGACGAAAAATTGTAAAAATCGGCGTTCAAAAGTGATTCTAGAAAATTCAAGAGCGAAATTCAAAAAAATGGCTCCAACATATTAGTAACCTCACTCTTCCCGTACTCTGTGTGAATTTTCAGACGCTTTGTATGTGGGGTCTAAAAGAAGATCGATTTTAAAAAACCCTTTAGTGCTCTAGAATAGACTCACCACCTGTTGGTGTGATGTAACAAGGTTGACTTTGAGATGTGTAATCGTAAGACGAAGGCTAGATCTACAAACGAGTATCCTCAGATTTTTTACAACTGCCCTAGATTTGATCTGAGGCGTGATTGAAAGGTACTAAAAAGCGACACCCACCCCCTTAAACGACGATTTTTTCTGTCAAAATATTGAATTTTCAAATTTTTATAAAGTAAGACGAAAAAAATACTAACTTATTACATGTTTCTAATTCGTGTGTTTTTGCGCATTTCCGAAAGAACTGAAATTTTAGTTTCTAAATTATATTTTTTGTAACCAGTATTTTCTGGTTTAGTTGATCTCTTTTTTGGAAATATCTATCAAAAAATTCAAAAGTGTCTGGAATTTTCCCAACGATATTTCAAATCCGGAAAAGGCCTATTTTGTAAATGATACTGAAATTTTGGCTTGATCTACTAAAAATGGACCCTCTTTCCGGATTTCAGATCGGCATCTCATTTGAAGTGACAATTTTTTAAAAGTTTCAAATGTTTTAGTGGTGTGGTCCTTCTTGATTTCTCGGAAAATTATTTTTCAAATTTGTTTTTTATGACGCTTTTCTCCAGCTAACCCTTTCTCAGAATTTTTGGCAAAGGCACGAATAATCGGAGAAACCACCTTGAACCAAAAATGCCCAATGAAAGGTCTTTGAATTAGAGAGATTTGATACGTCAAATTTTGGACATCCAATGGAAAATTTCTATCGGGAATACCGAATTCAAAAAATAAATTACCTAATATATCTGGATCTCCACCCTGAATCAAGACAGGAAGCCCGATTCAAATAATGCAATATGTGTGGAAGTGATTAGCCGAGGTGAAAAATGAAAAAAAAAATAGAAAATAAAACTAATTAGGTATTCAGTAGGTTTGTGAAAAATTTGTTAAAAAAAGTGTAAAATTACTGATTGGGCCTCATGTTGGGTCGCCCAACAAAAAGGGTTCGAAATTTCGAGATTTCGAAATAAAATACATGTTTAACCATTTCGAAATAATTTTATTTAAAAAGAATCCAATTTATAAGACTTTTTGAGTAACCGAGTAAAGAAAAACTACCTATTTGCTAGTAGTTATTTTTTTTATAAAAACTTTCTAAACCCTATCCTTCTCTAGTGGGCATAGCATCTTCCAATTTGTAAACTGAAATTTGCGCTAAAAGGCATCCGAAAAAACTTAAAATAATTCTCATTTTTGTTCTTGAAGCATTTGAAAATACTGATTGTGAACTAGATTATAGACCGGTACCATATCGATTTGATCATTTTAATAACTTATTTAATTAATGCATTTTACGTTTTTAACTTCTCCCTAAAAGCATAGAAAAAGGCATTTTATAATCATTGTAAAAAGCAAAGCTTCACAATTTGAATTCAAAATAAACTTTGTAACAGCGAAAAGATTTTTTCTCGAACGACATTGACCTATGTACATATATTGAGAACGTGGGAGTTACACAATTTTCTTCCATTTTTTTTTAAATTTGCTTGAAAAAATTTCAAAAGTATCTATGATAAGGCACGGCAAAATAAATTTTGCTCGACAAATAAAGTTATATTGTTTATTGTAGTTTACAATTTGTAGGGAATAAAAAATAAATTTTGGACATAAAGTTTTTTTAAAGTCACTTTTCAAAATTGAAAATCGTTTTTAAAATTGCCTATCACTAAGCTTGAAATTTTTGATTTTTCCGAAAATAATTTCAAGCTCAATGAAAAATGCAGATTTTTTNCCCCTATCCTGAAGCATTGAGAAAAATTTTATTGATATTTCCGAAAAAAAAATTTCAAGGAACTCAAATGAAAAAAAAAAAAAAAAACATGCAGAATTCTTTGATGTAACACGTACGCGACGCCCTAAATTTTCTTTCAAACCAAAAAAATCCTAAGTTCTCACATTCAGCCGATCACCTCAAAGTGCTCCGAAAATGAATACAATCGGAGCTGGTTGATTTTTGCCGTTCCTACAAACATTTACATTTATGTTCGAGTCGGATTCTAAAAAAAATACAAGTGATTTAAGAAAAAAAAATTATTTTCAAAGTTAATTATTTGTATTTCTCTGCAATTAACTACATACTGTATATAAATTTTTTTTGTCAAACAAAATTTTTTTTTGCCGTTCGTACCTTAATTTATACCTTAGGTTTAAGGCGGTTTTGCTAGACTCCAGAGATTTTGAATCCACAGAAAAAATCTCTTATCGATAAGATTTTTTTCTTAATATTCAAAATTTCTTAAAAAATAATCTCGAATGATGGTAATATACTTTAATCGAGAAAGAACGAGCATTCTGAGTCAAGGGCGGCGAATTAATTCGGCGTTTGAAAACGACTTATCTGATTAAGTTTTTAGATAACTCAAACTGAGCACAAATATCTAGTGAATAATGAAATAAAAATAGTTTGTCCGAATCGGACGATTTATAGATTTTTTCTGAGATTACTGAAATTGTTTTATTATCAGTTTTTGTTGAAAAATTGAGAACAATGGTCTGATTCGGACCAATTTTTTGTTAATTAATTTTTCTCTAAATATTTGTGCTTAGTTTGAGCTATCTAAAAACTTAATCAGATGAGTCGTTTTCAAAAGCCGAATTAATTCAGATTTAATTCGCCGCCTTTGACTCAGAATGCTCGTTCTTCCTCGATTAAAGATATAAGAAATCAACCGGATAAGTATGCCATGCATATGTATATACTTTAATTCATATCATTTATGCAAAAATTTGTGCTAAAGAGAAATCATAAAATAGTGGTTCCAGAGTCACTGTGATAGTGAGCGTAAAACTTTATCAAAAATATTTTTGAGAGCAGAAATTTATAGCATAAATAGATTTGTAATCCTAGCATTAATAAATTTTTTCTGCCGGAAACAAAATGTATGCAATTAAATATATTTTAACAATTCGAACCGATAGCTTTCCCCCAAAATAAAGCCATGAAATAAGTTTGTTAAATTTTATCTAGTTTTACAGTTATTTCCAAGAAAAGTTCCCTTTCGGGGGATTCTCCAGTAATGAGAGGCGGGCAGGTGTAGATAAGCTGGCCCCCGTTGCATGTGCCATTTCTGATAGATGGTATGTGCTAAAGGGGTGCACTCTTGCTACCTCTGCAACCATGTCATGTTTAATAATATAAGCTGGACCTCGTTATATCTAAAACTTATTATTAATTAATCATATTAAAAAATCGAAATTAATGTAGAACAATTTCGAAACTATGATAAGAACCAAAATAGAACCATAACGTAATAAATATAATGAAATATATATCGGATGACCGCACACTCACTACGCTGCGACCAAACTCGACTAGAAGATCGCAACAGTTTTCATTTTATTGAAAATCAGCCAATACATCGGTAAAATTTGAGGGAAAGATTATTCAACCTAGTCGCTTGACGGTTCCTTGTAGGATCTCCTGTATGTGGAATATCAACAAGCCCCAGCGACGAAATCTAGCGGAGGATGAACCCTCGAGCGTATTTCCTCCAAGCCGAGATCCCTGCCTATCCTCGTGGCAATTTGAAGCACTATCAAAAATTCCTCAATTATGAAAATCAAGTTTTGGATCATTTGTTTCAGCCTTCAATGTCTCGTAATGACCAGAAATTGATGCGCAAACTGTACCACAGTATTACTCAAACGCAACCTCAGCAGAATTTCCAGCAATCGCGATTCTACATCAAAGTTAAACTTCCCAGCACGCCAGACGAACTTATCCCAGAGAAGAATGAGCGGAACCCCCACAGCAAAAAAAAATAAAAAAACAAAAAAAAAAAAAAAAAAAAAAAAAAAAAAAAAAAAAAAAAACGGCAGAAAAACCGAAACGTCTAAAACTTTGAAGGTCGACAATGCCGTCACATGTGCTGCGACCTCGCGAACCCCTTATGGCGTCGAGATGGCTTGGAGATATCTATAATGTGCCTTGTGGCGACTTTATCACAGTAATATGTGGACCTGAAGGCTCATCTCGCCCTCTCAGTTGCAAAACCTAATAAAAAAAAAATCATGCCCCGACCGACTGTGGTCAAAGTATTTGCCAAAAATTGTTAATAGCGACCCAAACGACTCTCTGGGCGCACGAAGACTGGAGGACAACGTAGTATGTGGTGATTGTCTTAGTGCAATGCATGTGGAATGCTATCACAAATTTGCACGGAATGAATCGACCCTGAAAATTGCAAAAAAGAGAAATCGATTCAAACCGAGAAATCGCAAAGTAGTCGCAAGAAAACTAAAAGTCAAAACTAATGATATTTTCGCACCAAACAAAAAACAAAAAATGATTTCGATTGATTCAATCACGAACAATATAGAAATCCGCCATCCCGCGTTTTTCAGAACACTGTGGTGGAACTAGGCTTTTACCTATATTTGTATTCTTATCAAGAAATGCCTACTTCATCATTAACTTTAAATTACTGTGGTAAGCAGCTTGTTCCTCTTTTTAACTGTTGTGAAAATAAATCAAGCATTTCAATCAAGCACTAATAACCGATGATTCATATTAATTACCAAGAATTCTCTACAGTCCTATAAATTAACAATTGTGTTAAAAAGTTTATAAAAGTCGATTCCAAATATGAATAATAAATTTAAAACTTCTCTCATTTTTCCGATTTCTGCACGAACAAGTGCATAATAACACCGAATTTAGGGCTTAATTTGGACATTTTTCCAAATTCAAATATTTAACGTCACCAATTTGGTTATTAAATTGCAAAACGTTGAATGTTTTTTACAAATTCCTCTAGTAAAATGACCCGCTTTAAATTGTGTGGAATATTTATTCTTCCGTCATAACAAAGATTTGCTCTAGCCTTTTGCGCCTACGCATTCTTTATGTAATCCATTTATTCGGAAGTTGACTTGCTGTATAGAAATGCCTATTTAAACCGATTACTGTAATGCAATAAAAAGTCATAAAAATTCCGTTTACGATTCTTTTTCGACGTAATTTGATCACATATTTGATTTACTTTGAATCAAAAACGTTATTTCCTAATTTGATGGTCACGTGATCGTTCTTGTGCTTTGTGTGATGGGAGGAAACAGTGTTAAAAACTTTTTTAAAAAAACCATTCACTTTTTTCAAAATTGATTTAAGAAGATTTTTGAAGAAAAACAATACCACTTTTACCAACCTTATTCCTTGAATATCGGTCACTGATCATTTTGGTGGCTATGTGTAATAGAAAAAACTCTTTAGAATTTGTTCTGGAATCCCGCTCAAGCTTTCTGATGGAATTAAATTTATTTTGCAAAAAATAAGTACGGCTCAATACAATAAAAAATTTTCGAAAAAAACGCAAAACGTCAATTATCCAAATGTGATCTATTTCACTTCGTAAATGTTCATTCATTACATGGTAAGGCCCTGAATTGCGATTAAAGGCCATTCGAGCACGGTGGCTCCAAAGACCACTAGGAGTTAAGTATACCAATATCATCAATGTCATAATATTGGCGCGCTTACTGCATTATTGTTTTTTCAAAATTATTTATAAATGAATTTTAATGGCACTATTTTTTTAGTCTTTCACGCCATAATTTAGATTTTTTTAGAATGAAAATTAAGACGATTTTTAACGGGTATTTTGTAATTTTTCGAGAATATTCCAATTATATTTTCTGGAGAATATTTGTAATCTATTATACAAGTAATAAATTTAACTAAAATAAGTATTATTATATTTTGTATAACGGGGGGCTCCTGCGTCGTTTTTTACTAGAGGATTTTTAGCCACATTTTTAAAGAATTTTGGCCTGTGGGGAAAAACAACTCATAAACGATTACATTTTTACATAGCGCAAACTTGAGCACAAAGTATCTTGGTGAATAATAAAACAAAAAATTGGTCCTCGCCGATGTTACCATCGGATGTTTTCTTCTTCACCGAATCAACAGGAAGGAATAATATAATCTAATCCTCTTGTGATTCTGCAGCATATAGAATAAATTCTCAAGAGTTCTTATCTAATAAACTAATGCAGTCCATGAAAAATCTTATGAGAGGCATTGAAAAATATTTAACCTAATAGGATGTATGTGTATGGTTATTTTGAGACAAAGAGTGGCAGATTCCTGACGCAAAAAAATATTGACTTTAAAAATGTGTAATGCAAAATTTCCCAAAAAAATTTATCCGATTTTTTATTGCCAAAAAATTTTCACTAAAACAACTGTTGAAAGATTTTTTTTTTAGAAAAATATTTCCTGTTTATTAAAATTTTGCGAAAGTTTGTTAGCTGAGTTATAAAAATATGACTTTCCAAAATTAAAAGAGAGGTTATTTACGGTTAGTCACATCAGTATTAAGCTCAAAATTATCATTGTTGTAGTTGATACAAAAAACCAACGCCACGTTTTTTGTTTAGTTGATAATCACCGTAATTTGACCAAAAATGAAGTCGATCGGAGTATTTAATTTGGAGAGAAAATGGTTACTCCGTTGGGTTTTGACTTTGCCGCCGTCTGAGTGGAAGCGACCGAGCATAGTTAAAGCTACGAAAACTATCACCAATCGTTTTTGGGGGTGGTTCAGTGACTTGATCAATTTTTCAGGCCTTATTTTTTTGCGGACCACTACCTCTTTAACGACGATTTGTCAAAAATATGAATGTTTTCAAATGTGATAAAGTAAGACGAAGAAAATACTAACTTATCACATGATTCTAAAGTGTGTTTTTGCTCATTTTTCCGAAAGAACTGAAATTTAGTTTCTTAAATTATATTTTTCGTAAACCAGTATTTTCGGTTATTGATCTCTTTTTGAAATAATCTATCAAAAAATTCAAAAGTGATTTGATTTTCCCAAAGATATTTAAATCTGAAAAAGGCCTATGTAAATGATACTGAAATTTTGCTTTGATTTTACTGAAATTTGGACCCTCTTCCGCGGATTTCAGATCCGGCATCTCATTTGAAGTGATAATTTTTTTTTAAATTCAAATGTAGTGGTGGTGGTCCTTCTTGATTCTTGGAGAAACATTTATTTTTCAAATTTGTTTTTATGTCCGCTGTTTCTCCAGCTAACCCTTTTCGGAATTTTTGGGCAAAGCACGATAATCGGAGAAACCACTTTCAACCAAAACTGCCCGAATGAAGGCCTTTGAAAGTTAGTAGAGGATTTGATACGTCAAATTGTGGCATCCATGGAAAATTTTATCGGGAATACCGAATTTCAAAAAATGTTAATGATTCTGGTTCTGGCCCAAGTTAGCCGCAGAAGAAAAGTGATTCAAAAAATTTTACAATCTAATTTACTAATAATCTGGATCTCCCACCCTGAATAAAGACTGGAAGCCGAATTCCAAATAAGGCAATATGTGTGGAGTGATTGGCCGGGTGAAAACTTAAAAAAAGTAGGAAAATAAAACGTAATTAGGTATTCCAGAGGTTTGTTGAAAAATTTCGTTAAAAAATAGTTTTAAAATTACTGATGGGACGCTCAAGTTGGGTCGCCCAACAAAAAGGTTTTCGAAATATTCGAGATTTCGAAATAAAATACAATTAACGCGTAGACTGATCGGCCATCAGTACCCTTCACCATGTAAATCGCATCTTACGGCACGTAATCATTTAATGACAAGATCGTTATAAAAGTTATCAAGTAAACTTTAAAACCCCAATTGACGTTTGTGCGTTTTTTTTGAAAATTTATACTGTATTACAGTACTTATTTTTGCAAAATTTTTCAAATTATCAATTAAAACCATTGATCGGTGATCAGAAAAAAAATTCTAAGACTTTTTTTTAGTACACCATTAGCCCAAAATGATTCAACGGTGACCGTATATTCAAGAATTAAGGTTGGCCAAATAATAGTACTGTGTTTTTTCAAAAATTGCCCTTAAAACATTTTTTGAAAAACGTGAAGATGTTCTGTAGAAGGTTTTTAATGTTTTTTTTCCTTACACCAAATCCAAAAATGAGCACGTTGACGCGTATATTCAACGAATAAGGTGGCCAAATAGTACTGTGTTTTTCAAAATGCTTAAACAATTTTTTGAAAAACGTTGAAGATGTCTTTAGAAGTTTTTAAGGTTTTGTTCCATTACACAAAGTTCCAAAACGATCACGTGACTTCAAGATTAAAAAATAAGGGTTTGATTTCAAGTAAACAAATAGACGTCAAATTTACGCCCGAAAAATTATTGTGGATAATAAACACCTAATTTAAAAGTTTGAGCATAATGTATTTACCAAAAGGTCACGTGATTCTTATTTTTAAGAAATAAGAATTAAATATGACATATTCCAGACCTTTAATTTTGGAATTATTTGTCACGTGATTTATTCGACTTTAGGTAATGAGAAAAAAAGTCCTTTTTTAAAAAACGTTTGAGTTCATCAACAAAATGTTTTGACGTAATTGAGTACTTTTTTAAATTACCGTATATCAATATATGTATGGTGTATCGTATATCAATTATTCGTCAATTTGAAAAGTTCATCTTAGAGACTTGTAAGACGTACCCTCAAAAAGAATTGGAAGGTCGAGCTTTTTCATGAAAATATTAGCAACTATGGGTCAACTATGTTACTTGAAAAACGCGCCAAAGAGCAAAAATCCCCCTGTGAAAAATCGGACCATTTTCTCTCTAGTTGACTTTTAAGTTACCATTAATTGACCCATAGTTGCAATATTTCATTGAGGAAAGTCGACCCGTTCGATTAGTTTGGTGGTACGTTCAACGTTTAACAATGAACTGAAATTGACCTTGACCTTTGAACGAGAAATAAAAATATTCCACAACAATTAGAATCATTTTACTAGAGAATTGTATGTAAAAAAAACATAATTAATTTATTGTAAACAGAGGATAGCGATTCGCTATTAGCGAACATTTAGTTAACATGATGTAGTTTAAAATATAAAAAACGTTTAAAGCATTTTATTATAGCCTTGGTGTGTAACGGAGGGTAATCTTTCGCAACTTTTATTTTTCTTTATCCCTTGAATGCGCTTCTTATGCGTTTAAAAATTTTGTTATTTTAATTGTATAGCAAATTGCTGGAATTGTATTTAGAAGGTAATAAATATGGATGTTAATAATGAAACTTTGCATTATGGCTCGAGTTTTAAGATAGCTAGATGGCCGATAATCAAGTCTGGGAACAGACTCACTTTCTTAAAGTTCTACGATTAACCATTTCGAAATTAATTTATTAAAGAGAATGCCAATTAATGAAGACTTGAGAACCTAGTAGTGAATTTTTATAAAACTTCAAACCCTATCCTTCTCTAGTGGACAAAGCATTTCCCAATTGTAAACTGAAATTTGGTTAAAATGCATCCGGAAAAAGAAAAAATAATTTCTCAATTTTTTGTTCTTAAAGCATTTGAAAATAGTGATTGCGGAACTTAATTATGACGGTACCATATCGATGTTGATCATTTTATAACTTATTTGATTTGAAGCATTTTACGTTTTTAAACTTTCTCCCTAAAAGGCATAAAAAGGGGATTTTATAATCATTTGTAAAAAGATTGTTTTTTTATCGAACCGAACATGACGCTATTAAACATATATTGAGAAACGTGGGAGTCACAAAGTTTCTGTCTGATTTTTTTTTAAATTGCTTGAACAAAATTTCAAAAGTACTGATGATAAGGGCACGGGCAAAATAAATTAGTTGCTCGACGAAATAAACTTACATGGTTTATTGTAGTCTACAATTTGTAGGGAATAAAAAATAAATTTTGGGACTAAAGTTTTTAAAGTCACTTTTCAAAATTGAAAACGGTTTTAAAATTGCCTATCATAAGCTTGACAATTTTGATTTTTTCGAAATAATTTTCATAAGGCTCAATGAAAAATTCTAGATGTTTTTTTGTGAAACGCACATAATTTGTTTCGGAAAAATTTTTGCTGAGCACAGTCAGCTCATCATCTCAAAGGCTCCGAAATGAAATAAATCGGAGCTGGGTCGATTTTGCCGTGCCGTACCTTTACTAATAGGCTTAATTATAGACGAATTTATAGCTATTAGTAAAGGTAGGCCGGTATAAAAAATCGACCAGCTCCCATTTTATTTATTTTCGGAGCACTTTTGAGATGATGAGCTGAACTGTGCTCAGAAATTTTTTTTTTGAGAACAAATTATGTCGCGGTTTACAAAAAAATCTGAATTTTTTCATTGCAAATAAATAACTTTGGAAATAAAATATTTTTGTTTAAAATCACTGGTTTTTTTTAGAATCCGACTCGAACATACAGTTTAAATGTTTATAGTCTAAATACCAAGTTTCATTTATGTTTCGAGTCGGATTCTAAAAAAAAAACAAAGTTGATTTTAAAAAAATGATTTATTGTCCAAAGCTTATTTATTGGAATTCTCTGCAAATCAACATATAAATTTTTCTTTGATCAAACAAATGTATTTTCCGTTTCGTACCTTAATTTATACCCTAGGTTTGAGACGGTTTTGGGACCGAGAGATTTTAAGGCACAAAAAATTCTCTTATAGATTAATTTTTTCTTCCAATATTCAAAAATTTCTTAAAAAATAATTTCGAATGGACAACGGAATAATTAAAGTCCTCATTTTTTGATATTAGTTTTAGACTTATTATTCTTTAATTCGTATCATTTATGTAAAAAATCGTGAGTAAAGAGTATCATAAGATAGTGGTTCCAGAGTCACTGTCATAGTGAGCGTAAAATTTTATTCAAAAATATTTGTGAGAAGCGAGAAATTTTAGCCTAAATAGAGTTTTGAAAGTCCTTCTAGTATAATTTTTTTCTGCCAGAAATAAATTTCCGCGGATCTGTTCATATTATGGAAACTAGGCATTTGGGAATTTGAAAATAGCCATTCGATCGAGATTTTGGGAACCGTAGATTTTTCAGAAAAAATCTGGGGTAAAAAATTCAAAAAATTTGTAAATGCTTCTTCACGTTTCGAGTTTTCGCGGACAGTATAGCTGGAAACGGGAAAATGAATGTAAGAATATTATTTTTTAACAGATTGAACCGATTTAGCTTTCCCCAAAATAAAGCCATGAAAATGTTTTTTGTAAAGGTTTATAATCTAGACAGTTATTTTCCAAAAAGAGTGTCCCTTTCGGGGGTTTCCTAGTAATTGAGAGTCGGGGCAGGTGTAGATAAGTGCCCTTTCATGTGCGATTTTCGGAAAATGGGTTAGTGCTTAAAGAGGTGCACTGCTATCTACCCTGACATGCAGTAATATTAAGCTGGCAAAAATTTATATATCATAAAAACATTCTTATTCATGTTATATATAAAAAATAATATAAAAAGTCGAAATAAAATGTACGAACAATATTCAAACCAAACTGATGAAATTTCGCAACAGTTTTCATTTTATGGAAATCAGCCAAATACATCGGTTAAATTTGAGGAAATTGATTATTCAAACTTAGTCGCTGACGGTTCCTCTGTAGGATCTCCTGTTAGTGTCGAATATCCAACAAGCCCCAGCGACGAAAATTCTAGCGGAGATGAACCCTCGAGCGTATTTCCTCTCAAAGCCGAGATCCCTGCTTATCCCTCGGTGCAATTTGAGCACTATCAAATTCCTCAATATGAAAATCAAGTTTTGGATCATTTTCAGCCTCATGCTTCCTATGACCAGAATTATGCGCAAATGTACCAGCAGTATTATCAACCAAATCCTCAGCAAGAATTTCCAGCAATCAATTATACTCAAAAGTTAACTCCCACACGTCCAGCCGAATTTATCCAAGAAGAAGAACCAGCTAAAAAACGGCAAAAACCCGAAACGTCTAAAACTATTGAAGGTCGACAATGTGTCAATTGTGCTGCGACCAAAACCCCCTTATGGCGTCGAGATGGCTTTGGAAATTATCTATGTAATGCCTGTGGACTTTATCAAAAAATGAATGGCTCATCTCGCCCTCTAGTCAAACCTAATAAAAAACCCATGCCCCGCCGAGTGGGTCAAATTTGCAAAAATTGTAATACGACCCAAACGACTCTCTGGCGCCGAAGTGTTAGTGGTGATTGTTTGTGCAATGCATGTGGATTGTATCACAAATTGCACGGAATTAATCGACCCTTNAAAATGCAAAAAGAAACGATTCAAACAAGAAATCGAAGAGTCAAGAAAACTAAAAAGTCAAAACTAAATGATTTCGCGCACCAACAAAAACAAAGAAGCGATTTCGATTCGATTCATCAGGAACAATATAAAATCCTGATCCCGTTTCAGAACACTGGAACTATGTTTTTACCTCATATGTTTATTCCTCATCAAGAAATGCCTACTTTTCATCATTAATTTAATTACTGTGTAATATTTTGCTCTTTTAAACTGTTTGTAAAATAAATTTTAAATATACAATTTATCATCAATTCATAATTATTTGGCGCTTACTGCATTATTTTTTTCAAAATATTTTATAGAATAAATTTTTAATTGGCACTATTTTTTAGCTCTTTCACACCATAAATTTTGATGTTTTTTAGAATCAAATAAGACGATTTTTAAAGAGTATTTTTGTACATTTCTACCTAGAGAATATTTCCAATTTATTTTCTGGAGAATATTTTGTATATCTATATTATATTTTGTATTACGGGGGCTCCTGGTCGTTTTTTACTAGATTTTCAGCCAACATTTTTGAATAACTTTTGAAAACAACTCATCCGATTACATTTTTACAAAGCTCAAACTGAGGACAAATATCTTGTGAATAAAAAAATTGTTCCATCGGACTATTTTTTTTTTATTATTTATGAAATTACTGAAATTGTTTAATTATGAGTTTTTCTTAAAAAAATTGGAAACAATGGTCGGATTCGGACCAATTTTATTATTCACAAGAAATTTGTGCTCAGTTTGAGCTATCTAAGAATGTAATCGGATAAATTGTTTTCAAAAGTTATTCAAAAATGTTGGCTTAAAATCTAGTAAAAAACGACCAGGAACCCCCGTTATAGATATATTTTGTAGAAATCGAAGATTATTCTTTGGTTAGTTTTCACACTCCGTGTCATAATTATGATGTCAGATAAGATAGTGACCAATCAAACCAAACAATTGTCAACTTAATTCAAGAATCGTGTGATTTGATTGGTCACTATCTTTTCTGACATCACAGTTATGACGCGGAGTGAGAAAGCTTACCAAAGAATAATCTTGGATATGCTGTATTTGTATTTATATTCATTACGATGCTGGAGTTTATATTGAATCGTTTTTCTTATTATTTTCAAAGCAAAAAATAATTTTATATGAATTCGGGCATCGTAATCGAATCATATTAATATTACGAACACAAATTTGAATGACACAATGATAATTGCGTACACGAAATTCGACCCTATCTTGAAAAGGTTCGAATTACCTTAGTAGTGTTAGGTAAACTCGTACCCAGTGTACACAATAATTCGATTGCCAAAAAATTATCAAATTTTTCTGACGAAACACGAATTTTTCTTAGAATATAATTTTGACGAAAAACGAAATTTAATCAAAAAGTGAAAAAAAATCTGACGACCAAATATTTTTCCGTTTCTGGTGTAATGAATAACTTCCAATTTATTAGCTTGCATCTAACAATACAGAATAATTATGTATTTCAGTTAATTTTTTAACCTCCAAAATACTTGCACCCAGCATCGTCTGTCCAATCGCAAACTTTTTTTTGATCGTTCCATTTGGTATTTTCTGGACACTCCTTGATTACAGTGTTTCCGTCTTGATGACAATGCATAAATAACGAACATCTCACAGGGTGGCGGTAAAGTCCATTTGGCTTCCCACGACAATAATTTTTGTAGAAAACAGCTGATATTGGGTAAATTTTAATAAAGAAAAAAAATTAAAAACCTGGATACATACGAATTTTTAACTTGTACTGAGGTAACTAGAGTATGTAAAAAAAATATTCGACACCAACAAGGGAAATTTCTCTGGATCAAAAGCTATAATTGGCAGGAGAATTACTTTTAATCCAGAGGTAATTAGAGCTTTTGGTCTCGAAATTTTTTTTACATACTGTATAATAGTTGAACTATTTCTTTTTATCGAATAGACAAAAGGTCTAGTAAAAATAGCTAGAATAGCGGACTACAATATAAACTAAGAATAAAACCCCTTAAGATTTCCTAAAAATAATTTTTTTGATTTTCATCGTCTAAAACATGACATTTTTAGAATGCATAAAGAAACAACAAAAGATTCTCTAGATGTAATTGTATCTACAAACTGTAAAAAACTGTAAAAAATTTACCTTCAAAATTTTGAGAAAAAAATATCGTCAACAAAATCTAAAAATAAACCAAGCAAAGCTAGATCATTTCTTTTAGTTTTCTGAACATAAATTGAGACTTTAAAAAAATTTTCTTAATCGCGACGCGTCGTCTCATGATTTTTTTTTATTTTTTTAGACATCAATTGTGGTCACTTGTCGTCCCTCAAATATAGTCGGTCCTGAAAAAAAAATTCAAATGCATTTTTTTCTGGTCGTTGATTGACTAAAAAACCTGTCCGGGATCATTTTAATGCTTAAGCATTATCTGGAAGATTACTTTGACCTTGAAAAAATGTCCACCCAAGCTGAATTAGCCGCGTTCAAAAAACAAAAAGCAAGAATTGAAACTCTCATTATTTCGATTTATACTCTGTAAGAAAATAAGATGAGATTATAAAGATAAAACAAATATGTAAATGACCACTTGACTTTAGGGTCAAAACTTTAACCGCAAACTAAATAGAAAATTCAATTGATTTATACACTGTCTATACTCTTCGTGTACAAAAAGTTTTTACATCTACTACTGTATAGCTTGAAAACCCCTCTCTTCGTAACCAATGATCTAAGATCATTGATCTTGCTTAAAATTTTCAACGCCAGCAATGAAAAAAAAATCTTGGACACTCTTTTGGGCCAAAGTTTTTGTTGATATCGATAACTCAATAAGGGGGTGGTGGTTCCAAATTTGACATATTCCCGATGAAAAATTAGCCAAGCAGTGTCAAGATACTATTAAGGTTAGCCAAAGAAATCACTGAAGATAAAGTTGTCTTACGTCAATTAGTGAAATTGAAACAAACATCAATAATATATAAGTATTTGCTATTTAAAAATAGAATTTTTTTACAACATGTTTCGAATTTATATTCATCTTCAGGTAATGAGCGAGAACAGAAAATAATTTTAGTCGAAAAAGTTGACACAAAAACAGTAATTTGGCAAAACGGGCTCTCAGAAAAGTTGCCAAATTAATAGCCCGTTTTTCAAGTAATAGATTCAGTAACCAGACACTTACAAATGAGGTTCATTCTATTTTTAAATAGCAAATAATTATATATAATTGTGGCATAATTATTGTGCCTCGCAAGTTGCGAGTCGCAACCCAAATACAATAAACATCAATAATGTTACATTATGCTTTAACTTAAAATTTCGAAAATTTTGTGAGGTTATTTTGGTTGGGTAAATGGTAAAATGTAAAAAAAATGAAAATGTAAAAAAAAATTGTAATGCAAAAATTTTATATGCAATTATTTCCAAAATCAGCTGAGACTCCACTAAATGAAATCCTCTATCCGATGATATCATATATTTTCAAAATACTGTAATTTATGAATAATCATGATAACAATTTCAACTCTTTATATTTTACCCTTGAGTTAAGGGCATTGACCCATTTGGGTTGGTTTTAGCTAAAACGATTGATTTGGTGCATGTCAATGACATATTAACTGCAGAAAATGTAGGGATCACCAAAAATTCGATTTTCAAGATATAAAAATACACTTATTTCAACTATTTGCATTTTTTCTTGTTGTGATAAAATCATGTGAAGTGTACCTAAACCTGTTATTGCTTGCGTTACGTATAGCACCGTGGATAAAAAGCTTACATGACATGTAATACATGTGTCCTTTCAAAAAAGATGATAAAGTTAAAATTACTTTTTTGGGTTAAATTTTGAAATTTCAAGCGAAATTATCTCTCTTGGAAATCAATTTTTTTGTTTGAAAACGATTTTTTCAAAAAAGTGCGCATGAACATTTTGCACAAACTACTCTCGCATACATTTAGAAAAGCACTTTTTCGAAAAAATCGTTTCCGAATAACTGCCCCTCGGAATTGGTACTCTTTTTCAAGATCAAGAAATTTTTTTTACCAAAACCGAGGATCTAACCCAGGACCAGGGGTGTTCACAAATTGCATTATGCACGCTTATGGAAGTGATGTTTTCAAAGTATGGTCCATTGGGGTTCGGAACGGCGAAAATTTCATGTATCAAATAAGAGTTTTGGAAGAAAAAAAAATAAAAATAAATTATCAAAAAAAATATGGAGAATTTTTATTTGTTTTTAAAGAAAATTTAAACTAGTGCTTAAATCTCGCTCAAATCTAATTTAGTATTAATTGTAAAATTCAGGCCATTTAAGAGTAGAACGAATAAAGAAGTTTATGTTATAGCAGCGCGTTGGGCCAAATATTTTTTGTAAAATTTTTTCTATAAAGCAGCAAAACTTAGTTACTGTGAAGACAGTACTTAGAACTTCAATAACGACTTCTTTTAAATTTATAATCAAAAAGATACAAATTAAATACTAATTTTAAAACCCACTTTCTGACCACTAAAAGGCTCATTTTTTTTTACTATTTCAAACATTTTTGCATGGCAATTTTGAAAAATCAAAGACAAAAAATTTCAGTTATAAATACTTTTAATATTCTAGCTTTCAGATACAGAAAATGGTTTGGTATGGCATGGTAATAAATAGTGATTATGTTTAGCATCACTTTTATATCAGTTATAATATATAGATTAAATATACAGAGGTAGATTTTTGCAAACAAATAGTACCAAATAAATACTGAATCCATCGGGTAAAAAGGCAATTTTTAGGTAAAAAGCGGATTCATAGGTAATTTTTTTTATCGATATGGCTATTATGTGATCTCAGTTTAGGTACTTTTTTGAACGTATAAACTCTAGCTAGACAATTTGTATATTTTTTTGTCGCTAAAGAGCTAAATTTTAACAGATTTCGAACTGAGCTATTCACATAGCAAAAAAACTGTCTGGGTACCGAAAAACTGAGGAAGAAATTAATTTCAATAGAAAATTCGAAAGCAAATTAAGGGTTTTTAAGGGGCTGAACTTGTGTAAGCGGAAGAAATTTTAACAGTTAGAAAACACAATAGTACGGGTTTCCAAAATATGGCCTAATAAGAGCGAACTATTGGAAGATAAAGGCTATTATTTATATTCTTGGGAAGAAAATTTGATTTTTGACAATTAAATGTAACTTTTTGATTAAATATCCTTTAGGACTTAAGTTATACATTTATTATGTCGATTATCAACCCTTGCAAAAAATCTAAAATAATGCAGATTTTTTCGCGCCTTGTTTGGATCACTATTACAAGATAAGTGAGGCTGTGGGAAGGGGGGCGCATGATATTTTGCTATGAATTGCCTTAAAATTTGCTTGGATTTAAAAGCTTTCACTGGAAAAATTCATCATGTACAATGGAATTTGGGCGTTTTGTAAAAACTTTTCCCATATGAATAGTTACTTTATTTGGTAATTAGTTCCTAACTGGCCGCGCTCTAGTAGTAGGGATTAAACCAAGGAGCAAATTTTATATTGGAAAACTCTGCCAATTTGTTTGCTGTCCAGGGTTGATAATCGACATAATTTAATGCAATTTCGTCTTTAATCGGTTAATTTTGATCAAAAACTTTAAAAAATCCATCATTAATGGGCCTTCAGTATTTGTTTTCGACCTTTGCGTTTCAAAGTAAATAAGAATTGATATTGATACGGAAGGAGGCAATCGCGACCGTGAAAATAAATGAAGATAATAGATCTCGGTGTGTAGGATATTTGCGCATTATTTAACGTCTATGGCAGACACTTTTTTATAGGATTTTTGATGGCTTTGAAGACTAAAATACTATTCGAAAGGACATTCGCCTTCTAGTTTTTGCCCACTTACAATCAGTTGACGAGCAGCGAAATGGGCGCCTTCGACACAGCGTTCGATTCCGTGACCTTGGACCAGCTGAGACATAAAACCTAAAAAATATATCAAGAAATGGTCAATTATCAATTATATCAAAAAATATATTAAGAAATGGTCAATTATCAATTATATCAAAAATATATTTAGAAATGATCAATTATATCACAAATATATTTAGAAATCGTCAATTATGAATCATATCAAAAAATATATTAAGAAATGGTTATCAATTATATAAAAAAATATAATAAGAGATGGTCGATTATAAGTTATATATAATAAAATATTAGAAATATATTTAGAAATGATCATCTGATACTAATTAAAATTATTTCTTGACAGTATTTATTAATAAATAAATTTCATAATATCAAAATTTTAATTATGAATCATTTAAAAATCATATTTCAAAACTAAAGAAAAATTGAGTATATTCAGGAAATAACTTTTTAATAATTCAAACATCAGAACAGTTTCAAAAAATAAGTGCTCAATTAATATTTCAATTATCTCGTATCAGGCTCGGATAAAACTATATATACAGAAGTCTTGAAAATATAAACATAATCAAAAGGTTAATTTTCTCGTCTAGTAACCAGTCAATGTACCACACAGAGAACTTTTGGATAAGAAATAAAAATGAAATATCAAAAAAAATAGGCAGTAAAAAAGAACGATAAATTATAGCGTTCGATATTTTAGGTTCAAACACTAGTTCTTAAAATCACCTTTCGCTATTTAAAAGGTCACTTTATTTTCAGAAGACCTTTTTTGAAGGTAATCAACTGTATTTTTTCTAAAATCTTACCTCCAATAAAGAAGTTTCCAATGCCATGAGGAAATTGTTTGGCTGTAATTTCTTCAACTTCAAACTCGTGAACTTCGTCGTATCCCTTTGCCACGATGGTTGGATCAGTTCCCTTGAAAATTAACCGGTTAAAGAGGTTGGTTAACGACAATCAAGCAGTCGGGATTTATAACCAAGTGCAATCCAGACTGATTAATTTTAACAAAGCTGTATTTTGGGTAAAATTGAGCCAGTGTTTATTACGTAAATCAACAAAATTGAATAAAATAATTGGTTCATAAAAGATTAACTAATTTATTAATCATAAATATTTTAGGAAATTAAATTCGATTTTTACGCCATTTTTACATCATATAAAAAAACTCATTAAATTTTAAGGAGGTAGTACGGTCCTCTTAAATATTTCGCTGTATTTGATATGATACTAGAATGGCCCCAAAAATGATTGATGGTGGTCTCGCGGTCTTCCGTCAACAGAGTCTCTCGGTCGTCAAAGTGGTCAATTTGAGGGATTTTCATTTATATAAAGATTTTTCAGTTTATACCCGATTTAATTCATTTAATATCAAACTTCAACCTAAAATATCTACTGTAATTCTTAAGTAAAAAAAATTATCAGACAAAAAAATATTCGATTTAGGGTAAAGTTTGACAAGGAATAAATTAATCGGGTATAAACTGTTATGTTCTTATATACAGTCATACACCTCTAACTGGAACACCTTAATTTTGAATTTGCGCTCAATCTGACGCGCTATGAATAGACTTTTTAAGTTGATCAAAACCAGAATTCAAAACGCTATCTTTCAACTCAAAAATTGTCTTCAAAAGACTTTTAGATTAGGCGCAAATTCAAAATTATGGTGTTCCAGTTAGAGGTGTATGACTGTAAGTAAAAATCACTTGAATTTCCTACTTTAACAACCTCCAGCGGCCGAAGATGTCGTCGGATCACCGCGAGATCACCACCAATAGTGTTTTTGAGAGAGCAGTTTCAGCAAAACTTTTTAGTAGACACCACTCCGAAAATGTTTTTACTTGACCCCACATGACCGAAACGTTTATCAAGCCGTATATAAATTAGTTTTAGGGATCACTTTTGTCAAAACCCCTACCTTTACATGTCGTTAAAATCGAAATAGATTTAAGTTCATAATACAGGGGGTCCACTGTGAAACCTCAGGCCGGATTTGAAAATTTATTTTTGGAACCAAAAAAAAATTTGTGTTTAAAACGTCTATGTTTTTATATTTTCGGATTGAGTTTTTAATATACTGTCGTGTGTGTCTAAGAGCACAAGCTGATTTGTAACAATTGGTGATAAACAAGAAAAATTATTTTATTGCATGATATTTTATTTTCCCACCCTATATTAACGATCTGGGAATGTATTTACCTGTGTGATGATCACCACTCTTGGCTTGTTTGAGTTTACTTTGGGTAGCAAGCATATTTTTCTTGCAATTTCGCAAACGTCTTCCGATTCAAGTTCATTTTCAGCAGCAAAACTTATTGCGGTCTAAAAAATAAAAATTTTGAAAAAAATGTTTTTTTTTCGCAAAAACGTGGTCACCCCCTTATGGGGGGTCTGGCAAGTGTACTGGACTGTATGGTGCGGGAACCAATATGTTTTTACCGGTCTCTAGATACATTATTACCCCTAAGTTAATCAACTACTAAACATCGCCACCACCACCACCTTTATCGTGACACTCTTGGGATAGAGATTGAGTTAAGGAGGTAGCAAAGCCGTGGGCGGAGGTGTTTTCCAGTCTGAGTTTAGAGTGCCCAGCGGGCCCGGTCACCCGCAGTGTCAGACTTATTATCAAATCCCCTTACTGATTTTTTCCCAAATCCAATCCAAAACAACAGCAGGTTAGGAAAATGGGATCGGGACAAGTTTTTAATATTTATTTATACAGTAAGCGGCCGGCGAGGGGTCAATTTAACCTCTAAATATGCATATTATCGATTTTTATATTGAGCAATTATTGACTTTTTTTAATTTTCAATTATTTAATAAAATAACCATTATTAATTAATTATATAAACATTAGAAATCTTATAGCCGGCAAATGTTCAATTTAACATCAAAAATATGCATATTAATTCGAATAGATTTTTTTTGTATCTCATTTAGTCCTCACTCTCGAAAATGGAACAAACCGAAACGTTGCGAATACATTTTTTTAATTACCAAATTAAAATTAATTTCTGTATAAAAAGTCGGTTTTAATTTTGATATAGGAAATTTTAACAGGATTTATGAAGAATTCTTCTGAATTTTCCAGCCAAAAGTCGAGTAATAGCCCGTCAGAAAGAGGAAGTAAAAAGCCTAGGAATTATCATTCATAATAAATTTTTTCCTAAACAGTCCACTACCTCATTCCGCCTAAAAGCCGTAAAATGATATCCAACCAAGCTCATCAATCGTCGAGTTATTATCGGTGATGGAGAGGTAGGAAATGAAATAGCTGTACATCCTTAAGGGGGTACCCAATGCATGAGCTATTACAACCACTACCTCAACGCCAGCAGGCCGATAAATAATAAATATTTTTTTTGTGTGTTTTTCCGTCTCTCTAAAATCTCTCTATTTTCTCTCTGCATGGGGCCTTCTTCGATAAAATTCCATTATTATTACCGCTGGGAAAAAAGGGTCTGTGGAAATTTTGCTCTCTTTTGTGTGTGTGGGTTAGGGTGTGGGCCCTCTGTTTCATTTGATACATTTTGCCGTACAAATATGCTTCGTATCAAAACAGCGGGATATCTCAGAATATATAAATTTGGCCCAACCTCCTTAAGATTTTGCAAAAAGGTCTGATCTCAGAGTCCGACTCGAATCTCAAGCAGCAAAAACTGACGGCTGAACTTGAAATTCAGTAGCCCTAGGGCAGTTCTGTCGGGGAAGGTTATTAGAACCCTCATTAGACCTCATTTTATCGCTAACTTTCTATTTTCACTTTTAACCAACCCTCTCCAAAATATTAATTGTATCAATAGGTTAACCCCTAGCTGCCGACTGCTCAATTCAGTCGGGTTTTTCATCAATTATAGGCTTTTTTATGAGGCCCTTTTTATTTGATGCACGGGAATACACCCAGAAAACCGCCCACTCAAACGCTTTAGAACTGAAATCCGAAGAATATGATGTTCAAAGTTATCTTGTAGGAAAACAGTAACGCTTGCACTTTTATGTAAAACGCTGGAACTAACACCATAATCCGATAAAACATGCAAAATTGATCTCTTTACAATAGAATTTACCTCTTTTTTCATAAATAAGAACTCTACATACATGTAAGCCAAGGTAGGAAGTTCCTACTAGGAACGGCAAAAATCGACCAGCCAAGATTTTATTTATTTTCGGAGCACTTTAAGTTTATGTGCAGAAATTGAAACAGAAAAAATTTCGGAAGAAAATTATGCCCTTTGTCCAAAAAAATTTTCTTGACGAATTATTGAGCTTGAAATTTTCTCAAAAAAAATTGTCAAGGTTTATGATAGGCAATTTCAAAAACGATTTTGAATTTTGACAGGGTTACAACTGATTTTAAAAAAATATTTTTATTTCCTAAGTTATTTATTTGTAATTTTATGCAATAAACTATTTAAATTTTCTTTGACAAGCTAAATTTCAAATCACTATTCTATAGTTGCAGTTTGCATTTAAAAATTATCAAAATACTTTTTGAATGTTTGTCGTCATTTTTTGGCAAATAAATCAAGCCGTTTAGTCACAACAGCTATAATGCTAAATATTAAAGTGGCACTTTATTGCCACCTGGTGGATATACGACTATGAAACTAATGTCAATGATATTTTTCAGACTCAATTACGTTAAATCTCTAGATTTTCAAATTTTGCGAGGGGGCTCCCTTAAATTTGCACTTTTATTAAAACCCTGGAACTAACACCATAATCCAAAAAAACATGCAAACTTGACATGCTTTATAATAGAATTTACCTCTTTATTCATAAATAAGAAATCTACATATCGGAGGGCAGCCAGCTGAGTATCCTTGAAAAGACGGCAGAATTTTGGATCTCCAAGTGATAAGGCAAATGTCTTGCCGTGTTCGGATGAGTGCTCGCCAAGGAAAAGAACAGTTTCGGGACAAACTAGAAAAATAATTTAAAAACAAAGGAAAACCTATTATTTTTAGGAGTTATTTGTAATTTTTTAAATAAAAAAACTTATTTTTCAAATAAATTTATTATAAAAATAGGAAAATTATTTTTCTTAATTTTTTGTAATAAAAAAGGGCATTTTCAACCTTATAATCAGTTATTTTCCTGACATTTAATTTTCAGCTCTTACTGATATCGAAAATGATGCCTAGTGGGCCTTTTTTATCAGGCGTCATAACTTTGAGGCAGTGACCGATGAAATCACATAATTCTTGACAATCGTCTGCTGTGATTGGACACTGCCTCAAAGTTATGACGCATGATAAAAAAGGCACACTAGGCATCATTTTCCATATAATAACCCTAGGAATGAGAATTATTATGTAAGTTGGCAACACGCCATTTCGGTATCATTAGAGGTTTTTTATAACAGAACTTAATTTTGTATCAAAATTGTATTAAAAAAAATTAACAAAGTTATTTTCCACCGTCAAAAATGCAGATTTTATTTAAAAAATTTTAATCGTTTTTTAAAACCGTCAAAAAATGTAATTTTATTTTATAATATTTTTTTAATATATCTTCATCTCACCAACGAATTAAGTTGTTGTCTATTAGTGTTCGAAAATCAAATATATTGTGATCTTAGTTTTTTGCTTTAGCTCACCTCGACCAATCAAAACGTTTGAATTAACAAACACGTAGGTGTTTAAAAATTTAAATTCTCATTGACCAATAAACGGTGTCAATCAGTTTCGAGCAAAAAACTAAGATCGCAGGCAAAAATGTGACATGCTGTATATTTAATTGCTATTAAAAATAGTATTTTACAACATGTTTTGAATTTGTATTCTCCGTCAGGTTATGACAGAGAACATAAAATAATTTAAAATCGAAAAATTAAAACAAAAAATTCTTTAGCAAAAGGGCTCTCGGATTGTTTTTGCCAAATTTTGTATCATTCTTTTGATCTGAAATAATTTCTGTTTTCTCCCATTACCAGCAGATGAATAAAAATTCAAAACATATTGTAAAATTTTATTGGGGTTTCGAGGCACAAATATTATATTTATTTGCTGTTAAAAAATATAGTTTTTACAACGTTTCGAACTTATTATTCATCTTCAGGTGATGAGAAAAAACAAAAATAATTTCAGGGATCGAAAAGTTGACACAAAAATACAGTTATTTGGCAAACGGGCTCTAAGAAAATTGCCAAATTTAAACGGGCTATTATTAATAGCCTATTAATTTGGCAAATTGTCTGAGAGCCCGTTTGCCAAATAAGTGTATGTTTGTGTAAACTTTTCGATCTCTGAAATTATTTCTGTTTTCTCTCATTACCTGAAGATGAATAATAAAATCGAAACGTTGTTAAAATTCTATTTTTAAATAGCGAATAAATATAATATTGTAAAAAAAATTTTGAATATCAAATAAATATATATATATAATTTTTGTAACTTGGCCGCATTAATTTATAATTATAAAACGTTATTCACACCAACACTGAATTTATTTTTTATCTCGTTTCTCATATTATCCATACAATTGGCAAATAAAAGTCATTCCCGTCCGCCTACGAGTCAGCTTAAAATATATATAATTTACCTGTTAGAAAATAACCAGCGACAAAGTAGAATTGAGCTTGTTCTGCCAGTTTCCACACTTCTTCTAAAAAATAAATTCATTTTTTTGTTTGATATTTTGGTCGATGTAGGGTGAATGATTCATTTCTAAGCCATATTTCCTGAATAAAATTCACGTGACGAAAACATCGAAAAAAAGAAGAAATATTCTTCTTATGAATTATTTGCACTTGAGAGGGTGCAAATTATTCAATATGAGAAATATAACGCATTCTATGAAATTATGACGATCAGAAAATAGATGTGTCAAAATCACGAATGCTATTGAAAATCGACTTTTTGGCGCCAGGAATAATCAGCAGAATATTCATTTGCCTTAATTTTACTTGAAAATGATGCATAATTTTTAATAAAGAAAAAGTGTTCTGATTTTTAAGGATTATTGGTAGGGTGAATTCCCTGGGCTTTTTATTATCCTGAAATGCTGCACATAAAACATTTTTTCAAAAAGTTATTAGCTTTGATTTTTTATCTTCACCTTGCTTAGTCAAAAAAAGAACCTCTTTTTTTGATAACTATTTTCAGCAGTTTAAATTTAATTAATCAGAACACTTTTCAAATCTGGGATTTTTCTCGGCAATTTCTCGGTTCAAAACATGCTCCTGTAGATTAGAAACTGAATCTAATAAAATGAGAACTCATCAATATGTAGTTTCATTAAAAAATAAATGCATTCATAAATTAAATGGCCCTTTTTACTCCAAAGCCGATTATATTTTATATCAAAAAAGGTATTAATACCAGACTAGGGTGTCCGAGGCCAAAAGAAGTTTTCTCAGATTTTCTTGAAATTACCCTCAAAAATTCAGAAATTTTTTAGACAAATTTGTTTTGGATTATTATTTTCTTTATTTTGACCATAAGGTGTTGGAAAATCGAATTTACGCAGTTCTGACTCTTTATCGCCAAAGAGTTTTTTTGTTCAAATAAAAGCTTGTAAAATTTTGATATTGTTTTTTTTTGACCTCGGACACCATACAAGAGAATTTACTCAAAATATTCTGGTCTTCAATATATTTACCAGTATCAAGATGTCGTTCTTTCGAATACGTGTTTCCTGCTCCAACATTAACCAGTTCAGTCTGTGCATCATCGCAAACTAACCGCGCGGTCGCACCGGTTGGTTCATCATCTTGTACAAAAAATTCTGCTCTAATTCCAACTTTTTCACATGATTGAATCAGTCTAGCAGCCGTTTCGTCTCGGCCGACTGCGCCAATAATACTTGTAGCTTTTTCGAGGTGAAGCATCCATTGCGCGACTCTGATAGAATTTAACCCGTCGCCACCCGGTAGGCAATCAATGGGAAACCATGAAGATAATTCGGGAAAAATACTCACTTGCTTTTCGAGGGACACGGTTCTTGTACCGGATTGGAGTTGAAACCTTTCAAGAAAACTGTAAAAAATGAAAAAAACGTTATTGTCAAAAATGTTTTTGTTTTGAATCCAGAATCTTCGAAAAGTCGGTAAAATTTTTCAATTTGAACGGTTAGTATGGATTATTATGCCCGGGTCACTTTAAAAACTTATTCCCTATTCTTTTAACAGGCAAATAAGTTTTTAAAGTGACCCGGGCATAATAATGGGTATACACTGGGTTATTTGTCATGATTTCGATGATTCATACAAAAGTAAACGAGAACAAGGTGATTATTTTTTTTAGGTCGTTCGAATTTATAATAAACTTTATGACAAAACCATGATAAGACCCCCATTTTTGATGGGTGCATTTGAATTAGACAGTGCTTCTATAGGAGGATTAAAGGCAAAACAATAAACTTATGACAAAACCGTGACAAAAACCTTAATTTTTATTGGTGCATTTGGATCTTACTGTACTTTTGCATGAGGTCCACGATAGATTTTTAAATTTGGCTGCCATATTACAAAATCTACAGTAAAATCCAAATGCACCAATAAAAATTGAGGTTTTCGTCACGTTTTTGTCATAAGTTTATTATTTTGACTTTGACTCCTCCTATAAAAGCACTGTCTAATTCAAATGCACTAATAAAAATTGAGGTTTTTGTCACGATTTCGGCATAAGTTTATTATAAATTCGTACGACGTACAAAAAATGGCATTGTCGAAAATGAACGCCTATTACTTTTTTTCATCTCTGAAGCAACGCTAGTAGCGTTACGCTACAGAAAATGTATATTTTCAAAATTATTATATATATTTATTTTTAATTATTTATTACAGAAACGTATTCTTTTTTTCAATTTTAAGCTATAAAATCAATCAAAACTGCTTTTGGCGCTAAAGAGCTACAACATCGTTATGTACGTTTTTGCTCTTGTTTTGATTTCGAAATCTTTTTACAAAAAACGCTTTATTTCAGACAGCTCAAATGCATAGTGAACTTTTTTGAAAAAATTCATTTTCTAGGCTTTAAATAGCACACTCAAACCGTAGATTTTTTCTGAGTAGCAAATTGCAACGTGACTTTCAAGTGAATTATTTTCGTCAATTTTGAAATCATGAGTAATAATCTAGTTAATTATATCGTGAGAAACGCGATTTCGCCATCTTTCTCACAAATAACCACTGTAATTTCCAGTTTTATTTTAATTCAATTATGTTACGAAAGAAAAAATAAATCAAAATCTATGATCAAAACATAGTTTTTTTTGACAAGATAAACATGACCAAATGTCACCTTTACCTTTCTAGATATCCGGCGCCAACATTTGCTGTGATGTCAAGAAGTGGTGCTCCAACGCCAAGGAGAATTCCTTCTCTGAAATTAAATGTAAGTTTTTTTTTAATCATTTTTTCATCAAAAAACTTTTTCCGTCAAAAAAAATAGCTAAAATGTACCGCCTGAGTTTTGCGTCGAGACCAAAGGTGATTCTTTGTACTGAATCCGATATACAGGCTTTTAATGCCCTATTAGGCTTCATCTTGCAAATTGAAAAAGATGAAGAATTTCGAACGGGATGCAATGATGCTTTTCTTCAAAAAATCTGATGAATAATTATATTCTAGCCCGGTTTCATTATTAACGAATCACTTTTGGTCTCGACACCACTTTAAACTAAGGCGGTATGCGAATGCATTCTTTATGCAGAACCCCTTCAGCACAATCCTATATTTAAGTGCGTCCGATAGTCCTGCGGGTTCGCCACATAATGCGCCTCTTGATTTTTGATCAAGATAGGTTATTTTCTCATCCTTTTATTATTTTGTTTTTGAGATATAAAACGTGTTTTTTATATTAAAAACTGCATTAAAAACAAGCTTTCTAATCCTAGTTACGGAAATTCTGACTTAAAAACTGTTCACTTTTTAACAGCATCTGACGATGAATCGAAATAAATTGAAAGCTTATAATAAATCTAGCTTTTAAAAAGATTTTATTATTTCGACAAAAATAGGGTCTATTGAAATCCCTCAAATCACCCAATTCCGAATTTAAGTTATTCTGGTTATCATCCTGAATTTATTAAAGTTAAAAAATTGTAAATTATTTTGTAATCTCTGTATCTCAAGGTCAATCAGACCATGAAATTTAGGATGAAATATAAGTGAGTGCGAAAGACCATAATTTGTATAAGTGGATTATAATTCGGTATTTTATTTTGATTTATAATATGAAACCCCTAATAAAATTTTTCAAAATTTGTCTTAATGATCAATGATCATGCAATATATCGAAAATGATGCCTATGTGCCGAATTTTATCATGGCGTCACAAGAAAAGACATTGTCCAATCACATCACCCGAAATTCAAGAATCCTGTGATTTCATTGGTCACTTTTACTTCTTGTGACGTCATGCTAAAATTCGACACACAGGCATCATTTTTGATATCCCCTATTCACACTTTTGTGAATATGATTAGGAAACGTAGTGTGTTTTTAAGTAGTAGGGCCGGGATATTCATAAAGTGTGAATAGGGGATATAGATGATTTATTTTTAGATTTCTATTAAAAAATATATTTCACATGATCACGTGAGAAAATGGAGGCTTTTTCACTCTTTCGTAACATCTAATTGACAATTTCAGCTGGTTACATGAACAATTTTAATGAAACCAGCGTATTTTGTGTCAGCCTGCTCAGAGAGAAAGAAAATCTCATTTTTTTTTGTAAAGAAACCAATAAAGTTATCATTCAGATTTTATATCGTAGGTCACATTCGTATGTAACACCCTTTACAAAAAAATGTATTTCAAAGTTTGTTTTTAGGATCATATTTCAAGAAAAATATTATCTTGATTCAATTTTTGTGGTAATTCGTAATTTTTCTGTCAAGAAATCAATAAAGTCAGCATTCAGATTTATTATGGTGAATCATATTTCGAAGCATATTTCATAATATCTTTTTAGGGTCTTATTTCCAAAAAAATATTTTCTTTAATTTTTGTGGTGATTCTTACGTTATGATTACTTCGTGAGGAATATATTCGTCTTCAGATTCTGTCTCTGTTTCATCTGACGAATCCGAGTCCCCAAAAAAGGAAGTGTCGTCGTCATCGTCATGGTCGGCATTTTCATCGTCGTCGTCAGAACTTGGTTCAGAATCTAAATATTTAACTTTTTAATATTTTCCAAGATAAAACAAATCTCGATAAATTATTGAAATTTATTCGAGGAAAAGGGGGGTTTGTATCCAAAAAATCAATTTTTAAAATGAGTTTAAAATTTATAGAAATGTCTGGTTTATAATTAAATAGCCTGGAAAATGAGTTATTATATCGAACGATATCTTATACAGGCCCTGTATTACAGGGTAATATATAAAGCTTTTTTCCTTGATTTTAATCGGCAATGATAATTTATAAAAAAAATCACCATTTAACCACGAATGGTCTGGTGGGTAACCGCGGTCGATCACCTGGTTTGAATACCAGCCAGCATTTTAAATTAATTAATTGAGTTTCAAGTTCAAGGCCGGAACTTTCAGTTATAGCTTGAAAATGACGTTCAACCTTAATCTGGGAGAGCGTTATTTTCGAACAAAAAGCGTAGGCGAATCAGTCAATCATCGGCATTCTCAAGCCAAATGGAAAGTCAAGTGCAATCAAAACCGTACTAACAAAAAACGCTCTCCCGGATTAGTATTGTATATAAATATATAAAAAGACACCGGTTACGTGGTACCAGCAAGTAAATTCAATTTTTATGACCATAAATTATGGTCCATAATATAGAAACTTACTTTTTGAGTAACTCTCCAAAAATTAGATTTGATTCAACAAGATATCTATTCTGGGATAACTTCGGGTGAGAAAAACCAGCAATGAGATTTTAATAAAAAATAAACATTGCACCACAAAAGCTCCAGTGGTCAACCGCGGTTGATCACCTGGTTAAATTCCTGCCAATATCACTTGAATATGTTCCAAGTTCGCGGTCAATATTTTCAGTTCATCTCTCAAAAATAACGTACTCGAAATTATAAAAGCGAATACCGGTTGCGTGGAACCGGTAATCAAATTCATTTATTATAACCAGTCAGAATAATTAAAGTTCAAGTGCCAAAATCTAAACAAAACCAAACTAAATCCAGCGATTTATTTTTATCTCAATTTTTCCCTACTTTTCCTATCATGTTCTATTGTATCGCAGTGGAGTACCGGCAATATCAAAAAAATGAAGTTCAGGCGCAACTACCTCCTTATAATATCTTTTTGTTAATAGCCCTGAAAAGGTAAAAGACATTTTTAAAAAGTCTATTCTCTCAGAATGGTGTTAAATATCATTTTATTGATCTCTTGTCCACGAAACAAATGCGCTGCGAACCGCCTCCAGCCAAAAATCGAAATTAACTGATGGAAAAGATTTATAACGAAACAAAAAAGTTCAAGTTCGCATACGTGTCAAAAATCACATTGCGATATCTATTAATGTATTTATTTCTGCAAAGTCATGTTATAATTAAAAACGCCTAATCGAATGAAAACGCCACATTTCGTGGCAATAATTAAGTTAAAACATGACGTTGAATAAAAAAAACCCGGAAGAACTAATTGATAAAATTAATTTGAGGTTTAATTTTTGGGAATAATAGCCTATTATTTAAATTATTAACAGGGGCCAGTTATTACCTTCAGATTCTGAGTCATCATCAGAGTCCCGGCTAATTTCATCTTCTCCAGAATGTTCTTCCTCATCTCTTTCTTCCCGTTCATCCTCGTCTGACGAAACCACGGCGCCCATAGCTATGTGTGTGTTTTTCCGACTGTCCCTGCCCCGGTCTACCGCGTCAAATCACTGTTTTCGCAAGGCCCCTTCTAATCGATTTTCTCCATAAATTCTCTAAGGCAAGCACGGGCCCTACGATTGGTGATCGCTATGGGGGTGAAAAAATTAATATTTTTTTCCCTTTTTTGGGTTCTTTCTGCGTTTTGGTTTTCTCTTGCTCGGGCTTTTTCTCGTCGCGGTTCTACCGGTGCAAAGGTCTCCTTCATAAGCTATTTTTGTGGAGATGAACCACACCTACTACACCCGTATTATGCTCGAAAAAAAAGATATATTTTACCACACCAACTCAAGGGCAGCTCATGGGCGCCTCCTGACGGGCTCAAATAAAGAGAACACTTATTATTTTGGATAATTAGAACATTTGACCGTGGGAACATTTTGACTTTTATGGGGATTTTTTAGGATACTTGTCGAGAAAGAGTTTCGGGGTAATAAAGTTTTTATGTTGACTCTAAGACGAACGTGGACAGATCACAAGGCCGGAAAAGTAATTTACTCTGAAAGTTTGAAAATATTTTGTCGCCTAAAACAGTTTGCTAAAAAATTAAAGTGTATAAATTATACACTATAATACTAAAATGGCCTTAAAAAATATTTGGTCGTGGTCTCGCGGTCAATCGATAATAGGTTCTCCCGCTAGAGGTTGTGAAAGTGGTAAATTTGAGTGATTTTGATTTCAACAAGGATCTTACAGTTTATTTTAGATTTCATTCATTTCATATCAAGCTTGACCCTAACACGATCATCTTAAATTCTTTCAGACGATTTTTGTCACTCATAAATTACTGTAGATATCCCAAATTAATAGAGTTATGCATCTCACAATACATGCAATCGCTTTGAAAGTATCACCAAACGACTCAGCGTCGTTAACTTTCTCATTGCGGTATTATAAACCATAGACGATTTATGACCACACGAGCGGTACGAGAGGAAAATAATTTTGACTCTTTAGTGCCTCCTATGCACAATGTCAATAGTTTATGATACCGCCATGAGAAAGTTGACAACGCGGAATCTTTTGGTAGTACTTTCAAAGCGATTTTTATAAGCGAAAACTCAAAAAAAAATTAACGAGTCATATCGATAATGATCCTCGGGTAATAGACTTTTTGAGTATTTTGATGCAAAAGCATGAAAAACTTATTTTTAGAATGAAACTTCGTTATCTGAATGTTTTTCGTCATTTAACGATGATCGTTACGTTTTTGTCATTTAATGCAGAGCTTCTAGACATTTCCCGTATTTTTTGTTATCAATGAGTTGAAATGAACCTTACCCACCATGAAATAATATTATATGAAAAATGTATACTGATAACACGATTAATCATAAGCGCCAGATTATTTACGCTATTGCCGAATTACGAAAGAAAACTTGATATATTAGAATTTTGTCGGGACATCAATGCGAAGAGTAATAATTAACAAAGTCCTAATAAATTAATGAGATTATATATCATATATATAATCATATATATAATCTCATTAATTTATTAGGACTTTGTTAATTATTACTCTTCCCAGTGATGTCCCGACAAAGTTTTAATATATCAAGTTTTCTTTCGTAATTCGGCAATAGCGTAAATAATCTGGCGCCTATGATTAATCGTGTTATCAGTTTACATTTTTCATATACTATTATTAATAATATGCCATCTCCCAGATTTAGCATAATATTTTTTAACCGAAACAAAGTCTAACTCGAGACCGATTCCGGCTAAGCTAGTGACCATTGCACCCATAATTCTTTGAGACGCTAAACATAATGACAAGATCAGTATAAAAGTACGATCAACTTGAGACAAAAATGAGTTTGTGGTTTTTGTTTTGAAAATTTACTGATTACAGACTTATTTTATGCAAAATTTTTTGAATCACCAAAATAAACCTTCATTGTAATCAGAAAAAATACTAAAGACTTTTTTCTATACAATGCCAACAAACAAAATGATCACGTGACGTATATCCAAGAAATAAGGTCGGTCAAAATAGTACTGTTTTTCAAAAATGAATTTTGAATTAATGAAAATGTTCTTTAGGAGTTTTTAAGACTTTTTTCCAATTACACTAAAGTCCAAAAACGATCACGTGACCTTCAAATTAAGAAATAAGGTTTTCGGCTCAAGTACACAAATAGTACGCAAATTACGCCGAAAAATTTGTGGCATAATAAACACCTATTCTACGAGTTTTTGAACATAATGAATATTTCCAAAAAGGTCAGCGTGATCTTATTTTTCAAGAAATATAGGATTTAATTATGACATATTTTAAACCTTATTTGGATTATTTCGTCACGTGATTCATTCAGACTTTGTCTAATGAAAAAAAGTCTTAAAACCGTTTGAAGTTGACCCTGGAATTTTTTTGACGTAATTAGAGTACTTTCAAAATACTGTAATTGCTACTAAATGATTTTTTTTTTTCAAAATTACTCAAATCCATGCGGAAGACCCCTTAAAAGAATCGTAACGAATTCTAAGACTTAAATTGCATAACAGTATGGCCTCCGGTTTAAATAGAGCATTTCTAGAAGTCAACACTTTGGAAAAAAACTGATTAATACGACGCCTACGCAATGAAAGATGAGATAAATCTTTTTATCACGGAAATAAAATTTTCACAACAAATTTAAGAGACATTTACTAGAGAATTTTGTATAAAATCATATAATTATGTTTAGATAGAGCGATAGAAAATCATTTGAATTTTATAGTGAGGTAGTTTAAATATATGAAATTAACGGTAGTTTAAATATAAATTAAGGTTAATTTCATCTCATTATTGCCACTTGTTGTTCACTCGAGGTAAATTCGCAACTTTTTGTATTCTTATCCTCAAATTAAATGCCTTTTAATTCGTTTAAATAGTTTTGTTTTTTTAATTGTTATAGCAAATTGCTGAATATGTATGTAAGCCTATTGAAATGTTATGTGATAATGAAACTTTGCTTATATGGCTCGATTTATGAGAATGGTCACTAGTTGCTGGAAATCGAGTCTGGGTACAGATTCATGTCTAAAGTCTACGAGTTAAACAAGCAATAAACTAAGCTGCATATATCTACCAACATTTTGCCGTTCCCCAAAAAAAATATAATACTAAGGGGGTGGTCGTCAATTATTTGGGGTCAAGAACGAATTTAATCAAAATGATTTTTTAATAACCATATAGAATAATACAGTTATATGGATTACCGACCCTCAGAGTACAGATCCTAAATATTTGAATGATACAAACAACGCAAGATATTAGCACCCAATCAAAACCCTGGATTGCGGAATAGGCCGATTTCATTGGTCAGATTAAACCAATCAAATTCTAAGAATCAAATAAGTAATCCATATACTCTGAGGGTCGGTAATCCATACATATATATTGGTTGTCATTTTTGCCTCACACGTGGTCAAGAAAGAACTTTTCATCGTTTTTGAAATATTTTGCATATTTTTTGCGAAATTTCCTAATTTTCGGAAAATTCAAGTTCAATTTCTGGCTCAACTAGCCAAAACTTCAAACAAGCTCTCGTTGGGCCCTCAACAAGGTCTGTGGCAGTGCCACAGTGGCACATTGATATGGTTTGAAAAGTCATAAGTAAAAAATCCTGGAAGGAGTAGGCCTTTGCGCAAGGCCTTTATAACAGGCTAAAATAAGGTTTTTCGGTGATTCTGGAGTCAAATCAACGAAATCCGAAATCGTTGAGAGATGCGCACATACTGTTCGGGTTGTTAAAAAACGCAATCACTTTTTTGTTTTCAAAAACCTCGGAGGAGTAGGATTTTTGCTGTAAAATATCACTTTAGTTTGAACCTCGATTCTGATTGGACGAGCCATTGGTCACTCTCGATTTTTTGCCAAGTGCAAGATTTTTGTTCCCATATCCCTTAATCACACTTTTGTAAATGTCCCGGCCCTACTACTTAAAAACACACTACGTTTGCTCATTAGGGCCGGAATATTTACAAAAGTGTGATAAAGGTATATCAATTACGGGGGCTCCTGGTCTTTTTTTACTAGTTTTTAAACAAATTTTTTTTATTTAATTTTGCTTGAAAAACAACTCATCCGATAACATTCTGAGATACAGCAGGATGCGGCGTATAGTTATACGCGTATAGTTAGATTCCACGCGAAAAACTACGGTAAGCCCCGCAAAAACTAACGCATTTGAAAAATAAATTTATTCGTTTGGCCGTGCCGCGTATAGTTATTGGCGAAAGATAGGGGTTTTTTCAAAACGTTCCTAGCAAAAATAGGCGTTAACCAGATTTCAGACCAAAGAATTCTTAGTCGGCGCCGACCATGAAGAATACATTTTTAAAACATGTTCAGATGAACACTGAAGTGGTCGGAGTTTCAAGAGTTAAAATATGTTTTCAAGTCTCGCAGACAATGTCGGCAGCTTGAATAATGGGCCAATAGTTATTCAGATAAAAAGTATTTATTTTCCTGGTTTTATGAAGATTGATTACTGTGAGCATATTTTTTTCAATTCATGGTTATTTAAAATACTTTATTTCATTTTTTCAAAAAAATTTAATTTAATACATCAGAAGATTTGAACGAGAAAAGTTAAGCTTAAAATCAACCAACAAATCCCTTACTCGCCGATATTTTCTACGGCAATCTGTAAACTCTAATATGTCCAAATTGGACAATCAGAGCACATTTTCCCAAAAGTACAGCGTATAGTAATAAGGTATAGTAGTTAGAATTAGCGCAAGTAGGGTTTTTGAGCGACAAACTTTTCTAACTATACGCCCGCCCCTGCTGAGCGCAACGAGCACAATAACCTGTGGAAAATAAAAAAAGAAGTAGTTCATCGGAAATCAATTTATTTATCTTTTTTTCTCAGATACTGAAATTGTTAAAGTACTATTTTCTTAAAAAAAATGGAACAACGTCGGATTGGGACCAATTTAAGATCAAATCTAATTGACCAAATATGTGCTCTGTTTGAAGCTATCTACGGATTCAATCGAGATGAAGTCGTCAGCAAAACTGAAATAAATTAACATTTTAGCTAAAAATTCTAGTAAAAAAGGACCAGGAGCCCCCTTAATCGATATATATCATATGAAAATACTCTTTGGCCTGTATGAGTTATATCGTGCCAATCACCCGATGAAAAACTCCAATTTTTGCTAAATGATTTACGACCACCCCCTTAAGGTGAGTGTAAACATATATATTGATCATGGGAATTCAAATAAGATAAAAAAAACTCTAAAGAGAATCTTTTGTAAATAAAAGACCCGATTTTAAATTAAGGGGTTTGTCTATCTGAAAATGAAATTCTGCAAATTAAAGACGTTAACACATTATATTTTTTTTTATAGATTTTTATTTATAGTTTTTTTTTTATAGATTTTTTTATAAATCTCAAATTTTTTCGGGAAAAGCCCCTTTTTTTTATTTATTGCTTGCTAGATATGTCTGGTTGGCGCTATCTAAGAACTCAATCGGATGAGTCGTTTTCAAAAGCCAAAATGTAAAAATGTGAACGTTCTAGACAACCTTTTTGCTACAGAGAGGCAATTTGGTTGAAAAATATAAAAATTACATGAAAATGCCTGTTTGTCGGAGTTTGTCGGGAATAAAAAATTATAAATGAATTTTATTTTGGACCAAGATAATTTCCTTCAAAATTATGATTGAAAATTTTTCATTTTCGATGTTATAATTTTCGAGGGTTACTTCGAGGACAACTAAACCGAATTTTTTAAACTTAAAGAACCACTTTAATAAAACCATTATTTATAAATCTGCATATATATTTGTAGGATTAGATTTGAGGCGCCAGATTTCTGATTTTGGCACCAATAATCAGAGATCAATTTCAAGGATAGTAATTAATCCATTTTTGTCATAAAATATTAACATTTTAGTCATTGTGCCGGTATGGTACGTGTAAGCTGTCAGACGCACCATGTCCAAAATTGGCATAAGAGATCCCGATTTAACCCTGGGACAAGCCTGGGACAAGCCTGGCCACAGCTGATCAAGCCAAGCTTTCAAAATAAAATTTTTCAAGCATGCTTGGTTTTTAGTTTGGCTTGGCTTGATTTTCAAATTTGGCTTGGCTTGGTTTTCTGGCTTGGCGTGATTTTCTGGCTTGGCTTGATTATGTGGCTTGGCTTGATTTTTTGGCTTGGCTTGATTTTTTGGCTTGGCTTGACTGAAATTTTGTGGTCAAGCTTGATTTTTTTTGCCTTGGCTTGGCTTGACTTTTAATACATTCGAGAACAAAAAAATTTAAAAAAGTTTCTGTTTAAAAAAAGCTATCATCGACTAATCATTAAAAAGTTGCCCCCCCCCCATTTATCCCAAAGATAGCTTAAAACAATGTAGTTTCAACCGATTGGATCACATTTTGAAAAAATTGGATCGGATCGGTGGCCTTCTCGAAAAAATGGATTGGATCGGTAGCCCTCTCAAACAAATTAGATTGGATCGGAAAAATCGAGCAATTGTGCTGACCTCTGATGACGTGTAGTCTCGCCTACTTATTAATGTTCGTAATTTTGAGTGTTTTCTATGTCGAGACAAGGTACTACGCATCTTTTAAAAGTCCTTTTTGTGTCAAAAAAGTTAATCGAAAAAATTTATGTCAAGCTAAGCCAGAAAATCAAGCCAAGCCACTTAGTCAAGCCAAGCCAAAGAAAATATCAAGCCAAGCCAAAGAAAATATCAAGCCAAGCCAATATTAAGCCAAGCCAATTTCAAGCCAAGCTCAATCAGGCCAAGCTGCTAAATTTCCGACATGACCAAGCCAAGCTCAATCCAAGCCTTCAAAATTGGTTGACTTTGGCCAGGTCTACCCTGGGAGAGCGAGTTGTTTTCGATCCCAACTTAAAACTTTATTTACTGTATAATTGATTAGAAAAAAATTCAGTTAAATTTGAGATTGAAATCATGTTGTTACAAAATAAGAAATTTCAAAAGTCAAAAATTGTTATCGATTTTATTTGCCCATCTTTTAGAGAATTTTTTCTGGTCATTTTTAAAAATCAAAAAAATTTAAAAAAAAACGTTTTTTTCGTAAAATTTTCAAGGTTTTACAGGAAGTGCTGATTCCAGTTCTAGCGAATCCATATAAAGAGCTAGAGCCCTGATTTTTTGGCAAGTGAAAACTGAGCGTTTTCTAGGAAACTATTATTTTTCGATTAAGGTCGGCGACCATGTGGTCGACCTCAAATAACCGGTCAAAGTTCAAGGTCAATTTCAAAGTCATCTCATGAACTTGAGAGTACCACCATTGGTAGGTACCACCATTTTGGCAAAAAAATTTTCAGGGTTGACTTTTTGATGAACATATTAGCAACTATGGGTGATTTATACCGAAAATTATACCTTAGTAGGTGTAATGACTTCACCCCTATCTTTTACTTAAGACGGGGTGTATCTTTTAACTAGGGTTAATTCGTTACACATACCAAGGTATAGTTATCGATACACGGAAAAGTCGCTAGAGAGCAAGAACTGGTCAAACCTCAAGTTCATAATTATGACTCTAGCGACCTTTCAGTATATGATTCACCTATATTTTTGACTTTTTAAATTCCTTATTTTAAATCGTTTTAACGAATCCATCAAGAGGTTCAAGATTAAATCATTGTGAATTTGCAAGTCCTTCATCAGTTATCATTGAGATATCAGCTCTAGCTCGCAAACGACATCAACCAATTAATAGCGAGATAAAACAAAATCATCACAAGATTAATGCACGCGAATAAATTTTAGCCAGATTGATAGCAGAAATAAAAAGAACAAAAAAATGATTTAAAAATTAACTATGCAAAATATACTATGTAACAAATAAATGAATTCGAAAACCAAGGAGCGTAGGTTGTTATTAATCTAAGTTTCCATGAAAATAAAATCAAGCAAAAAAAATTAAGGGGGTTTCAAATTCTTCGTAACATTTTGTATTATTTTTTCTGAGTCCTGATATAAAAACCTTCAGTATGCTCTTAAAAATCGTATTATAGGAGTTTTCGTCGCAAAAACTAGCCTTAACCCGTGTGAGCACAAAGCCTTTATAAAGGCTTTTGCATATTTAAAATCATCTAAAAAATACAAAAAAAACTTCGTAGAATTGTCTCGTTCGAATACATTATAAAGAATTTTGCAAGGATGTCAAAAAAATAACTTATTTTTTGTTTGGAAATTTTGTTCAAATATTACGGAGGGTTGATTTTTTGAGGGTTTGGGTTGATGTTTTTTTCCAATCTTTTACTTCTAAAGAAATTAAATGCGACCTATTGCGTCAATTAAAATTTGAAAATAGCCAGTTTTTAGGAAAGTGTTGTGTCCATGATTGACACTCAAATTAAAGATAAATTGGTATACAGGAACATATATTTTTTTTCAAAAGTGATATTTCAAAATTTTCACTTTTAAGTATTTCACGAAAATTAGTATATCGCCCCAGAAATAATATCAGGAGTGTACGAATCTGCTTTTACAGGGAAAAATAACCATTTTTAATAAAAAATTGTGATTTTTTCATCAAAATTTTAGACCTATTTATAAATAATTTTTGATTGATTATATATAAACTAAATCAGAAAAAACAATGACATGGGTCAGATCCTTGTGCATCGATTTCAATAGCAAAATAATTTGTGAACACCACTGTGAGCTTGTATCACGTGATATGCTGT
>SCLH01000261.1:168143-179497 GCA_004367855.1 Oikopleura vanhoeffeni | reverse complement strand
TTTCTGTAATACGCGCTTGAAAAAAGCCTTTATAAAGGCTTTGGTGCCTTGGCGGAACTTTTTTTTTTGTGTTCACACGGGTTAACCATGAAAAGATCAAAACTGATTGGTATTTTGTGTCTATTTTAGTGATATTTCATAGAAAATAAATTCAAAAAACATTTTTCAGAAAAAATTCATGGATTTCACAAAATCACCATTTTTCGACGACAACCCTCTTACGAATTTCTAATTATTGTTCGATCGAAAAATGTTGACTTCAATACTGAGTGAAGGCCTTATTTTATACAATATAATCGTTTTGAGGATGCGCAGCATCCACCAAAAAGATTATATTTTTAAAATAGAACAATTTTGCCTTATCATCAGGGGGAGATGGTTTTTGTGATAGGCGGTAGTTGATAACCTCTCGAGTATTCTCGGGTAAAAAAATTGGGGAGTTTAGTTTGAGGTTGCAAAATAATTTTTGATTAAACTTGGACACTGCCCTTCAGGTTACAACGGCATTTTTGATGACGACACGATTTTGGAAAATGAAAATATTGGATTGCGAAGAAGTGGTAATTATAGAAACAAAATTTAAAGTTGACCGCAAATGTTAAGCTTTGAGCAAAAAGAAACAAGAAAAGGCAAGTTTCAAGAATTAAAAGCTGGAAAAAAATGAAGTCAAAATTCTTCGAAATGAAATTTCAAAATTTACCTGCCAAAAAAAATAGCTGCAAATGCTAAAAAATTCCAAAATTGAAATTTTCACAAAAACAACCGTGAGCTACGATTCGATATTCGGCTTGATAAATCTTAATTAAAACAGCTGCATGATGATCTGATAAACTAAAAAACACGATAGAAATAACGATAAATTTTAACGTTATTTCCTCTTCATCCCAATTACTTATAATAGTTTCATTTCACAACGAGTATTTACAAATTATCTGTGTTAACTTTTTTTACCTTGTTCCTGCAAAAATAATGTTATGCATGAAGTTTATTTTTCACACCTCAAGCTAATTCACGTCAATTAATAATTCAAAGGAAGACGTTTTGTACGATAACGCCCTAGACCACCTCCAGACCCAATTGCCTAACACAGACCACCCTAACACTCCGAGGCGGGAGAGGCCCTACTACACTACGGCTATCACAAATGCTAATCAGCTCCTGACCAAGGTTTGTTCAAAAGAAACTCACAATTTTCAAAAAACATTATTTTATCTATAAAAATCTAATGCAAAAACGGTTTACTATCGATCAAAAAGCACAAAATTGTCTATTTTTCTAAGATAATTTCGATATAATTTTTGGCATATATGAATTTATGCCTGCTGTTAATTCGAAATAATGATACTTGCCTTAATATATCGAATGTTTTACCACTAAGCTTTATTTACAGGCATTTAAGGGGATTTACTCAAATCCACGTACATTCTGGAACAAAAAAATAGACACCAGGAAAGTGGGGCTCGAGACTCTCGAGTCGAGAGACACTGAAAAATTACGGACCAAATGGTTAGGGCGCGAGAGTCCTCATTTAGATCCGGCACATTTTGCACGTCGAGCTCAAAAGAAAGATGAAAAATTAAATTATAATAATGTCATTCTCAAATTTCAATTTATTTAACAAATCATTAATAATATATTTAAGGGGGTGGTCGTCGCAAAATGAGGATCTAGAAACTAATTTTCCCAATTTTATTTTAATGTTTTTTTTTATAAAAATATAGAAATTTTATCTTCATAAATGGTCAGGAAAGCACTTTTAGAGGGTTCCAAAAATATTTCGTATGAAATAAATTGAAATTTCTTGATTTTTGGTAAATCAAAACATGATTTTTAGAAAACTGAGAAAGAAATTTGGACAAAACGCTCAATACTGGTCTGCACGGACTATTCAGCTGCACATTCATATAAGTTTCGAATGTGTAACTTTAAAATCCAGGAAGGAGATACATTTTGGTTGAGACTTCTAAAATAGGGTCAAAATACTGTTTTTCGGTGATTCTGAAGCCAAATCTAAAAAAAATCTAAAAAGCTCCTAGATGACCTGCCCACGTTTTGTCCGGTTAATTTGAGGCATAAATCATTGTTGTACCTAGAAAAACCAGGGAAGAGATACATTTTGAAAAAAATAATTCCGTCAGTTTTGTAAGCACGTTCCTGATTGGACGAGTCATCCGTCACTTTCGATTTTTTTAGGATGCAAGATTTTTTCTCAAACATATTAGAGAGAGGTAATGTTTGGTCCAACATTTTATTTGAGAAATCTCCGCTTGCACCATTTTGGATGTTTTTGAAAGCTTCAAACAAATTTTATTATTTTATTCTCATTGTGTGTTTTTTAACGTTTTGCTTTTTATTGTCATATATCTTATTCTTTTACTCAAAATCGCATCATTTTTTTTGTATTTTAAGACTACCAGAATTTTGAATTTTTTAAACTGTACAGAGTGGGTTTTCCCAGGCACTTCCGCTTTTTACACAGGCGGGTAGACACTGTCTACTAGACAGCCCAAAAATGTTCGAAAAAATGAAAGAAGGAAACAATTTCAAACACTGTAGTTGTTTAGTTTTATCGTACCGATTTTAAATTTTGCTGAGATAAATCTTTGCCAAAGTATTGCACTTTTGAACGATAAAAGCAACTTTTGGAGACTTATACTTCTAGAAATTTAAAAATTAAGGAGGCCTATAACTTTTAATTTACCTATTATAAAAACAATTCAGTTACATATTGTGGAATCTCAAAACCTTGAGCCACTTTTGAGCTTACTTCGTATAATCAGTTTTTTTTTCAGATCGATTATTTTCACTTTATAAATCGTCTTTAAAAAAAAATCTAAAAACGCGTGTTTGCTATTTTAGGTGTCTAAATAAAAGTAAAATTTATTTTTTAATTGAATAGGAACCGTTAACACCGACCCATCCACCGTTGAAAATTTATTTAATATGTTTTTATACGATTTATACGTCAAAATCGAAAATTTAAAATTTTGAAAAAAGACAAAAAAAACGAAATTTTGGCACATCGAAAAAAAAAATTTTTCATGAGATGAATGAAATAAAATTTAAACGGTGATGGGTTGACTTACCAATTTGGCAAGTTTCGGTGTAATAATTTTTTTAATTCTTGATTAAAAAGGGCTTAAGGGGGTTCTGTAGGCAAAATGGACTTTTTTGAATTGGCTTATTTCTCTCGCATAGACATGGAAGTGAATAAAACATTCTGATAAGTTGTTCGTAACTCTAAAAGACGTTTTGAATCATATTTTAAGAAGAATGTTGACCAACCGGTAAATGAGGTTAACCAGGAGCAAAAAAATTCTTGAAAAGCTGTATTTTTTTTCGTCCTATTTAGGAAATGTTTCAAAATTTGACATTATCCTGCGAAATCAAAGGGCGAAAAAACTGTCATTCTTTTTTTTAATTTTTCTCACCTAAAAAGGTATCAAGCTGGCGAAAAAGGACTGTTTTTGCTATTGGCCACGGAAAATTGTATTTTTTTTCATGCTAAACTATTTAAGTACATGGTCAAACTATTTTTCCGTGACTATAGTTTTCGTTAATAATTGTAAACAAACGTTATCCTGATGTAACGATTCATTTTTAACTCCCAGGAGTACGATTTGAAAAGTTATTTTTGACATCAATTCCGTCCAATCAGTTTTTTTAAGACCAAACGAATTCGTAAGGTTAAATGTTTTGGAAACGGTATATAATAACTATGACTAAATATTAACCGTTCAGGCGCTAAGATCAGAAAAAAAAATTTATTTTCGACACTCAAATTTTAATATTTTTTCCGAAAATTTTTTGGTAATTTTTACGTTTTTTGAGTTATATGACTAAAAAGCCAACGTTGAGTTCAAAAATCATAAAATCAGACGCTCTAGCTCTTTTCAAAAGATACGACTTGCCTATAAACCAATATACTCAAAATAAGCTTGTTTCAAATTTTTATGAAAAAAATTCCAGAATGTTAAAGTTTTTCAAATTTTTATTTCTTTATACCCCAATGTGTTTAGCTTTTGGGGATCCCGAGGAGATTCACGCTTAACAATCAGAGCGCGACTTGGTAAGTTATTTAAGGGCCCTTTCAATCTCCCCAGGAAACACCCCAAAAGCTAAAAACACATTCGTATAATTAACAATCTACGTGGAGATCAAAAATTCGAAAATTCCAGTCGAAATAATTTCATACAATAAGATTAGGGCTGCCTATCAGAACCCCCTTAAGGGGTAACCGACGGAGGTCTATATCTTGAGATCTACACATGCTACGAAGCTATTTTTGCGGCATCGAAATTTTGTGTCGATTTATCCAGAATAAAAAATAATTTCGGGCAAAATTTTCTTCAAAAATATCGAATTCTCTCTTAAGGTATGGTGGTTCTACATTTTCTGCATTATTATGTCATAAAAATGCACAAATAGTCGTTGACGTTTTAAAGCACAAAACAACCAAATAAGAACAAACAAAAAATCGAAATTTTGGCGTTTTTTCGATTTTTTTCCAAGTATTTTTCTCAAAATTATGTTCAAAAAAACGTTTGTGTCAATTTGACCACTAACTTTGCAATATCGGGTTGACGTAAGCCAACTTTCTTTTCAGTGTTTTCCCAGCTTTATTTTGAGCCTACTTTCAAAAAAATCGAAGCACATTTTTTTGGAAATTTTTTTACGTGACTTGAAAATTCATATTTTTTGTTTGGGGCCGAAATTTGACAAAACCACCTACAAATTTCTGTTTGTTTAGAGCTAGTTTTGCAAAAATTTGAGTAATTTTGAAATTAACCTAAGAGGAGATAGATTTTTCCGATGAAAAAAAGTCCAAAAACCGGTATTTTGGACCGGTTTTTTACGTATTCTAAATAAATATAGCACTTATCGACAAAAGCTCACCTACAAAGTTTTGTATACTAATTATACAGGTTAGTTAAAATTTGGGTTTATTTCAAAATAAACCTGGGAGGAGATAGATTTTCCGTTTTGGCTTAGGTGGCTCTTGTGCCGCTTATTGTGAAGAGTGTGGTCATGACAAAAATTTTGCATATTTTTTCGCAAGTTGAAGCTAGTTACAAACTGGCTAATCTGAATTACCTGAAGCTGTTGGCTAATTTTATTAGAATATGTCAATTAGGAACCACCATACCCTTAAGGGAGTGGGCGTCGATATCCAGCTTCACGTATATACTTTTGATACACCTATTGTAGAACATTTTCTGCAAGTTTTTTTCACTTATAAGATTTTTCAAATAAAGTCGTTTTTCGGGGTTGAAACGTTTTTGATTGTCCAATTTTGTAGAAAATTTGTCACTGAGTTTTTTAAGTACGAGAATTTTTTCTGAATTTTGAATTTTTTTCAAAATAAAGTAGGTTTTAGAAAAATTTATAGTTCAGAATTTCAACAAAAACTAGAAATTCACAAGTCGTTTCTGAGACTCTGGAGACAAAAATAAAAAAGGCTACCATTTGAACCTTAATTCAGCCTTTGCGGTGAATTCGAAGCACAAATTAAAAAAATTCTAAATATTTTTAAAGGAGGAGTAGGCTTTTGCGCGAGGCTCCAAATAAGCTGTTTTGACCACTAGAGGCAAAATTTTGAAAAAAGGCTTCCATTTGTGATGAGTATTTATATATACATTCAAATTGCAATATCAATAAAAATGATGAGAGATGAATGAGGAGTAGGATTTTTAGTGCTAAAAATCTGACATCAGTGCTTCAAATGAATTGAATAAGTACTCAATACACCGAAACAGTCAATTTAACATGTAATTTTTTGTCGATTTTGAGCATCAATAGTGGGCGTTAGAAAAATTAAATTAAGTTGATTTTTGTTCGAATTTTTCAAAATATGTATTTGAAAGTTTTTTGTATGATCGAACCGGTCGTGATACTGGTTGAAAAATCCGGTTTTTGACTAAATTCGTATCATTTTATTTAGTCATGAGATGTCAAAAAATTAAAAATTTTCTAACGCCCACTATTAATGGTTTTTATAGTCTATATTCCAAGTTATTAGTATCGTCAGGCTGTCTGTTAGAACATGACTGGCGTTTTAAAAAAGGTAAAACGCGTCGGTTACCACCTAAAAGGATTTCTCCCAAACCGTAGTTTTATTTCAAAAATTATGATTCAGAGTATAAACAAGAGCGAAGAAACAAAACGAGGTCATATTTGAAAAAAAATAAAAGGTGGCATTTGCCATATTTTAAGCCGGTGATTTCAAAGTTTGTGGTTTTTCAAATATCATATAAAAAATATGTGGTCGCCTACGCAAAAAGTTAAAGTAGCCATTTTGAGAAGTGTTTTTCGTTGATTTGGAACAAATAATGACCAAAAAAATTGAACAAAAAATAAGTCATTTTTTATAATGTTCGGAACTTAAGGGCCTAGGTGCATTTTGACAGATACGGATATGGGCTCTTGGTGAAAAACTTTTCACTGGGTTTATATATTTTTCTCAATATATACCATCAAAGTAATGTTTTATAATCCAGGCATCTTTTGTAACTACAGAATTTTTGAAAAATTGAAAAAATGCAAATCTGTCAAAATGCACCGAGGCCCTTAACCAAACAATTGTTTTCTGCTTATAACTTGAATACCGTATTCAGTTCACATTTTTGGGATTAAAACAGTTCACGAAGGACTATGAAATATACTCGCTAAATCGCTCACGTCCATTTTTTTTAAAATAAAATTTTAGTGCTAAAGTTACTTCCACATACTGTTTTTGTTTTGTTTTTTTCGGGAAGAAAATATGACCGTCTGGGTATACATAGAAAAAATATTCAGAATTTGCATATATTTATATTCAAACGCTTGGCTAGATCGCTGTCGATGCATTTTCTTTAATTTTCCATTGCGCAGCGCAACTAGCACTAGCAAGTTGCGCTTTTGAGCTCGATTTTAGAAAAAACACGAAATTTCAATTTTGCCTTTCCAGAAGTCGAAGAATTTTTTTGAAATCATTTTTGAATTCTTCATGGTTAGTTTAGTCATAAAATAATGAAAATTTGTATTTTTGTACATTGTTCACTAAAATCACATTTTCTGTTACGAAATTACCAGAAAATTTTCGAAAAACAAATTCGGATTTTTTTTCAATTTTTTATAGAAGATAACTGACTTTGGTGAAGTTAGTTAAAAATCGATATCCCTTGATGACACAGGGATATGGCTGTTATTTGGTATGGATCAAAAGATACAATGAAGACCCTACAACCTCCTTTAATAAAAGCTCGAGATTTAATTTCATGACAAAATCAAACGTTTAGCACTTTTAGAATATCGATCCCGATTTTTTTCATATTAATTCAATTAACGTAACACTATTTTGAAAATTCTATTCAATTCACCTTTGAAAACAATGTAAATAGAAGTTAGAATTGAAACTTAACTCTTAACAAGACATATAAAAATCTTATTATATTATTGTTCAGCAGATTTTCGGTTTTCAATGGTTAATGTGGTAAATTCCTTTAATAAATCAATTATTCAAAGCCAAGAGTTAAAAAATTAAAGTTTAACACATTCTACAAATGGGAACAAAATATTCAGAATGAACTTTTAATATTTTCTCAATGTAAACTCCTGTACAATATATACAAATCTAAGATACCATAAGTACCGAGTTAATCGAAATAACTAGTAAATCCATCATTAATTTGAGCATTTTTTCAGATACTCACATATCTTCTGTTCACACTAATGTAATTTTAGGTAGCTGGCCCAGCTTGATCGAATACAGTGGGTGAGACCAATGGCACACACGAGCTTTTCGAAAAAGTGTTGCCCATTGGTCTCACTGTTGCCTATTGGTCACTGTTGCCCATTGTCTCACCCACTGTATGTCATCTACTCAAATAAACATAAGTGAAGTACACACAAAATTTTCGAGAAATAAGGTCCAAACCTTATTTTTGAATATTTGTCACGTGATTTTATTTCGGACATTGGTGTAATGAGAAAAAGTTCTTAAAAACGTTTGAAGTTGCCCTGGAATTTTTTTGACTTAATTTGAGTACTTTTTTAAATTACTGTACAATGATTGTTTTCTCAAAAGTACTCAAATCACGTGAAAGACCCCTTAAAATAATCGTCACGAATTTCTAAGACTTTTATTTCATTTTAAATTGGCCTCCGGTTTAAAAAGGGCAGTTCTAGAAGTCCAAACTTCCGAAATAAGGATTACATCAAGAATCGTAGGCGACAGAAAGAAGAGAGAAATAAATCGTCCACAAAATTTTACTAGAGAATTTGTTTAAAACATTCAATTTTTTTGCAGATTACATACCCAAATTGGTGACGGTTTAATATTCAAATTAAAAATGTCAAATTAACCCTAAATTTGTGTTATTTATGCACTTGTTTGTGAGAATCGGCGAAAATGAGAGAGTTTTTAATTTTTTATTCACATTTGATGATTTTATATATTTTTTTTAACAAATTGTTTTTAAGGACAGTAGAGAATTCTTTGAATAATAAGATTATCATTGAAAAAATATATGTTGATAATGAATCGTCGGTTATATGCTTGATTCAAATGCAACACCACGGATGGTGGCAAACGACACTCCGGGTCCAGAGATTGTCGGCCACTACGGGTGATAAGAGCAAAGATTGGCATGCCATGCACTTTGAAAGTGCGATCTGAGTTTAATTTTAAAAAAATCAGTCGAGTAATTTCAACAAATAAACGAAGAATTATAACTTTCCAGGAAAAATATTTTCTCATGTTAAATAAACCTGGTATACTTAAAGTATAATACTTTGTATGATATAAAAAAACGATAAATTGCAAAATAAAAATGTATTTAAAAATATGTGGAATTTCTATAAAGGACGAATGGATCAATTGCTCTCAAGAGAATGCGTAAAAAATTATCTGAGAGAAATATATTATTTCGGACGTAAATGATGTACTTACGTTTTGATCTCTAGTGACACCAGTGTTCATTTTCAAAAAATCTAAATATCTAAGAACTTCATCCGACGAGTCGTTTCCAAAAGCCGCAGCCGTTTTTATATTTTTTATTATTAAAATATTGAGATTTGGAATATCCCTTTATCACTTATTGGTTAGAATGCGTAGCCACTACTCCTTTTAACGTGTGATTTTAACGTTGTGGCTACGCATTCTAACCAAAAAGTGATAAAGGTGATAAAGGGATATGACTTAAATTTAACGTTATAAAATTATTTCCATGCCGTTACTCAATCGGATATCGATTTCTTTGAATAATCCAAGGTGTTCGAGAAAAACTTGTGACAGCCAAAAACACGATGTTCAACATAGGTCTGAGAACTAGCCTTCCTAATCTATCTGAGTCTCATAAATGTTTTTCAACTCATAATAATATTTTAAGTACGCTCAAAACCGTGAGGATTATTATTTATACTATTTTCAAAGGAAATTTTTGATTGTTCCCTGTAAAATTTTCCTAAGTTGTGATAATTTTTCTAATGATAGTTGTTCACTTATTTTTCTTCAATTATTTTCAGTCAATAACTTTTTGTTATACTTTGATGGTGGTCCACATAAATACACATAAAGAATATAATTGACAGTTTTGAATTCAGTAGAAAAAAAAATTTAATTTGTGCCAACTTTCGATTCCATCAGATTAAAAATTACAGCGTGAGTCTTTTCGAATTCTCCGCTTTTTTACCAAGACGGCTAGACAGCCAAAATTGCCTATACTTTGCTATAGATTTTGGCTGTCTAGCCCAGGCTTCCAAAAAAACCATACCTTTTGCGATTTTCCATCCCTATCCCCAAATTGTCCTATATTTTGCTATATTGAAAGCCTGGTTTAGCCGTCTGGGTAAAAAGCGGAGAATTCGAAAAGACTGACGCTGTAACTTCCGGTCTACTAAAGTGACAAGTTCTAGAGTTTACCGTTAATAAATTAAACATCCCTCCCTTACAATTAGTATGAATTTTAATTGTGTATGTTCAAAAGCCGCTTATTCGCGCATGATCATCAGGAATATGTCAAATCAGGAACCACCATACCCTTAAGAAAAGAGCAAATAAATACAAAACTACTAACAGCCTACAGTAGGCTGCCTAATATAACAAAACTAATCGAATGGAAAATATTTGAAGAAAAATAAGTGAATTACTTAATTAATTAAACTGATTTTGACAATTAATGACAACTTCAACGATAACAATCGAAAATTTCATTTGGAAATAGCAATCAATACTATTAAGGGGGTATTGGTGATACCAATACCGTATTGATGATGACTTCGCCATCTAAAAATAAAAAAAAGAATAATGTAAGAAATTTATCAGACTAAGATAGATTAGGAAAACCAGGTTTCAAACATTTATAGAAAGAATTTATCAACTTTCAATAACATTTTTGAAGCGCGTTTTCAAAAGTTGATTTGAGAATCCACGATTCAATTTCAAAATGATTAAAAAGTTATTAAATTCCTAGCTCCTAATATTATAAACAGTTCCATGTCAATAAAGTATCAAATATAAATTATGAACACTAAAATTGTAAAAAAAAATCTTAAAATTTCAAATTCGTGTCATTTTTGATTCGGGTTATTTTTAATTCGGGTAATTTTTGACGATTTTTTTGTTATAAAATTTTCACCTCCTTATACCGAGTAACTTATTCATATTTATAGTCTGAAAATTCGATAGGTCTATAACCACGTTATTCCTCAAAATGGACGCGCAGACTACGAAAATTTCGCGATAGCGTCACGAATTCGTAGTATTGAAATCGATAAGTCAGGGAATATAAGTTAATATTTTTTAGTCAAATCTGCAAAATGAAATTTTTATTTCTCAGCTTTATTATAACGACTTCTGGATTTTTGTTAAAAATCGAAAAATTTGATGAACACATCGAAAGATCAAGGAGATTTAGCTCATCACAGTGGAGAAGTTTGAAAGGGCAAAGATCAGATGAGCATGCATTATTCAACTTACTGGTGACTTTAAGGGGGTATCCGACGGGTTTTACTGATTTTCAAACGTTAGTCCTGAGCTAACCGCAACTCGTATCAAGTTCAAACTTCAAATTCTGAGAGATATTTGTTCGAAATTTTCAAAAAAAAGATGGTAAAAGTTTTTTGTATGACTGGACCGGCCGGTATACCGGTCCAAAAACCCAGAATTTCTAATTTTCAAAATAGCTGCATCTGGCTTTTGGGTATCAAAATTTTCTTATTTTTTGTAAATTAACTTAAATTTCTTAGTTTAACAGACTTGCGAGAGCTTTTAACATTATTCACTAAATTGAACGAAATTCCCAAAATAAATAGGTGTTTTAGCACATGGTCGCTCAAAACGATGCATCTAGTTCACCGACACCAGATTTTTTTCT
>SCLH01000261.1:143565-158061 GCA_004367855.1 Oikopleura vanhoeffeni | reverse complement strand
CACTCCCAAGAAATATTTATTGTACAAAATTTGAAAATTAGCAAATGAAGAGTTAACCAAAAGTTTGAATACGATAAAACTTTTTACGAGGTAATGTCATCTATCTTGAAAAGCTCGGATTTTACATTTTTGTCTTCCATCGCTCAAAAAATTGATAATCACCTGTGAATTCAGTGAAAAATTTCACATATTGTCATTTTTTGCCATAATTCGATCAAAAAATTTAAAATATGATAAAAAACAATTCTGGTCAAAAAACGCCATTACAAAAATTACAAAAAATAAGTCTAGAATTTTTCACGCAAAATGTCACATTTTTATTTTCTGGATTACATTGACGGATTTTTTGTCAACCATTTCCTTTTAGGGTTCCATCAACTGTGATCAGGAGATTTTCGCATTTAATATCTCGGTGGACTAGATCGTGTTCATGCATACACTGGATACCGCTGCAAAGTTCGTGATAAAGTCGTCTGGATAACGATTCTCGCAATGCTCCTAAAATATAAAATTATATCATTGTAATAATTAATTATTTAGGAAAAATCAAACTTAGAATTAACATTTTTAACAAATTGAGTGTCAAATCAGACCATTTCTACATGTCACAATACCCGAGTCTGATAAAGACTTGAGAACTATAGTCTATAGTCTATAGTGTTACGTTTACAAAAAAATGATGTAATTTTTTAAGTTCACAGAGTGGTCATTAGGGTGGTCATCATTAACGACTCGTCAATATATATTCAGGCTTACGCCAGAAAACGCTGATAATCCTGAAAGTTTAAATAAAAGATTAAAATTTCGACACAAAATTTTACAAATTTTTTCAATGGTCATCAATGATTTAAACTGGCGACTTATCATGAAAAAGACGATTTCACTCCTTCGTGAGTTCTTCCGACAAGAAAATTATTTTCAGATTTTATTAATCACAAAATACGTATGCAGGTCTGTTACCACATCGTTTTTTTTTGTATCGTTTTCAAAAATTTGTAATAAATTCGCTCCAGAATCGGCAAAGAACGTTTTCGAGCTTATTTTAACTCTCAGCGTTACTTTTTGGTCACGCATGACCAATGTCCTACTCCTCCCTGGATTTTTTAGTAACACATTTGTAACCTAAATAATTAAGTAGCTGATGAATTTGCGGAGAGCTGTTCCTATCGAAACATAATTTTTGACTTTTTTGTTTCTGAAAACGGTACTTTGATTTTTGACTCCATAAATTTTGATTGAAATGCATAAAACCAAGGCGATATATATTTTCAAAATGATGAAAAGTACTTTCCTGACTAAGTATGGAAATAAAAATACCACCAGTTTGTTTCAAATTGTTCATAATATGGACTCCATATATTAAGAAAAAAATAATGCTTCAACAGCAACCGTTCAAAACTTAAAAATTGGCCCGGTGCGCTCCCTAATTATAATTGTTACAATTTTTTGTTTGACCCTCAATTCATGAGAGGTGACCCCTTAATCGGGATTTTATATTTTTAGCAGCAGTTTACCCTTAATTTTTGCTATCGGTTTGCTTTCAAAAAATTTCAACTTTGACAAAAAAATTCAAAAATCTGCCCTAACTTTTTGTTTTCTCAATTTTATTTATTTTTGCTGAATTGGAAAAACCATGTTACGAAATTTAGATACATTTTATAAACATTTCAAATAATTTACCTTTCAATCTTAAATACTGTAAAAGATCGAATCGTGCAAGTGGGGTCACAATGTAGGTTTTTCCATTTCCAGAAAAATGTAGCATTGTAGTAAGAAGATTTTTGTGCTCAATTCGTAGCGAAATTTCAATTTCACGTGGAAGGAAATTTGTAATGAAATCACTAGCCGCCATATTTTCATCTATCACTTTAATGGCGACTTTTAACCGCTCCTTTTTTGTTTTTTGCCATGATCCACGAAACACCTTAAAATTCAATAAATTCGATTATTTTTTGGTTTTTTGAAATAAAAATGACAAATAATTTGAAAACCTAAAAAAACTCTAATTTTCGGTGATTTGCATAACACTTTTTCTACTTTTTCTCGATTTTCGACTCAAATCGACCAAAATGGTAGTAAACCATGGGTAAACTTTGAAAATTAAAATATAATTAGGAACAATTTCCGAGGGGATTTTAAGAAAAAGTGCCTCGAGGTCATGATCTGATATTATGAGGTCTTAATAAAATCAGCTAAAAATTTCGAAAAAAATAATATAAATTCTAACTTCGGTTTTTCGTGACATACGGTTTTTCAAATACAATAGTGATAAGGGAAACGCTTTTATTACGTGGAAATTTCTGCTTACCCCATAATGGGGTCCCCATTGGACGAGAAACATTATGCGATGAACTTTCGCACTAACAAGCTCTCAGAATATATCGGATCTCCTTTTTTGTACTTGTATTGGATGCAAATTGGATATTAAAAAAATTTAGAATTTAAATTTTTTTTGGAAATTTTACTCAAAAGAAATTTTAACTTAAGGGTATCCCTGCTCCTAATTTGACATATTCCTCGATATAAATATTAGCCAAACAGGCCTCGAGGATAGAATCAGATTCGCCCAGTTTGTAGAACGAGCCTTCAGCTTGCGCTATTGTCAAAACTTTTTTGTATGCTTACACTCCCGACACATCAGCGAACAAAAAGAAGTACGCAAAAAGGAAAATCTATCCACCTTTCAGGTTTTATTATGAAAAAAACTACAACGTTAGTTTTTTTCGATTTCTCTCTTTTTTACCTCAGACGGGCTAGACAAGCCAAAATTGCCTCTACTTGGTTATAGATTTAGGCTGTCTACCGCCTTCAGAAAGAACGGAGAACGAATCGAAAAAGACTCACGCATGTCAAATTTTCTGATAGAACCTGTTATAATCACTATTCAACAACTTTACAGTGGCGTTTTGTCGATAAGTGCTAATTGTTTCTTCTAAATCAGCGAATACCACGTCGGTTTTTTGGACATTAACGCCTCGTAGATTCAATCTTCCAGAATTATATTTCAATCTTCGCATTTTGATTAAATTTGCAACAGTAGCTCAGAGTTGATAATTCAAACTTCGTGTGAAATTACGTGCGTTTTTGCAATTTCGACCCAAAAAAATAATGAATTTTCAAGGCACGTGAAAAAATTTCCGAAAAAAATGTGCTTCGATTTTTCGAAAGTAGGCTCAAAAGAAGCTGGGGAAACACTGAAGGAAAGTTGCTTACGTCACCATATTTTGAAGTTTAGTGGTCAAATTGAACAAACGTTATTTTAACATAATTTTGAGAAAAATGACTTAGAAAAACGCAAAAATTTTCGAAAAAATTTTTTGTTGTCATTTGTTGTTTTATGCTGTTCAAAAAAAAAAATTGATTTGGTGCATTTTAGGACATATAAACTGCAGAAAAATGTAGGAGCAGTGATACGGTATTCCCGGATACCCCTTCAAGACGTCTATCAGATAAAAAACTGAATTATTCAGATCAGTTTTTACCTTTAAAAATCAATTCAACTCGTAGACTTAGACATGAAAAAACCACTAGACTCAAATTTTAGCCAACTAGTTGCCTGCACTTTAAAATCGGCCCATATTAGCAAATTTCATTATCGAACATTCATTTTTTCAATGCTTAAAATAAATATTCAGAAAAAAAAACAATTGACTATACAATTGAAATACAAAATAAAATTTTAAACGAATAAGATAATAATGAAGAATAAGAAACAAAAACTTGCGAAATTCAATCGACAACACACACTACACACACTCACACATGAGAATGATCATCTAAACCTCTTTACATCTTATATTTGCAATTCACCATCTTCTAATAACTTCAACCATACTTTTCCTAGGCAGTCGCTGTCCTTAAAACATAATCGTATATGCTTTCTTGCAAACATTTCTCCTGAGTGAACAAGATCTCTAAACCCATCTATTCTTCAATCATTATTCCAAATGTGGAGAATCGAGACCATACTGAGCCTACCGCACCCGTACGGCGCAACCCTTCCTAGATTCAACTGCTGATAAATCATCGAAGTTCTGAATCTAGAGGTCGCTCCTACGTCTAACCGGAGGCAACTTTCACCAAACTAAACACAACAGAAATCCTGAAATCAAAAAAACCCAACTCGGTAATTATTCATTTTTTCCTCCACCTCTACTCTGCTCGCCCCCCTACCATTCTTATGTTATCAGCCATTTTCCGAAAGCCTCATCTCGGCTCTATTTAAACTGGAGGGCGCCATACTAAGCTTGACGTCTACGAAATTCGTTACCATTCTTCTCTGAGGGGTCTTTCGCCATCCGATTTGAGTACTTCTGAAAAAAAATATATGGTCAATGTCAGGATATTTGAAACAAGATCAAATAACGCTCAAAAAAATGCCCAGGGTCAACTGTCAACGACGTTTCTTAAGCACTTGTTCTCATTACACGGAAAGTCTGAATAAAATCAGTGACGCAAACTCATCCAAAAATACAACTGTTTAAAATATGTCATAAATAAATCCTTATTTCCTTGAACAATCAAGATCACGTTAACCGTGTCTTGGAAAATATATTATTTCAAACCTTAAAGTTAGGTGTGATGTAGTCCTCAAAACTTTTCGCGGCGTAATTTGAGTACTATTTGGGTATTGGGCCAAACCTCATTTCTTTCAACTTGAAAGGTCCACGTGATCGTTTTCGGACTTGAGTGGTAATGGTAAAAAAATCTCTAAAAACTTCTAAGGAACACTTCACTCTTTCAAAAATTGATTAAGCAATTTTGGAAAAAAACATCACTACTTTTACCAACTTATTCCTTAAATATAGCGGTCAAATCGTGAACTCATTTTGGGGCTATATGTGTATGGGAAAAAAGTCTTCAAGAATTTTTTTTCTGATCACCGATGAAAGGTTATTTTGTGATTTAAAAAATTTTGCAAAAAACATAAGTATGTAAATACAGTAAATTTTCAATAAAAAAACGCACAAACGTCATTTGTTTCAAATGGTTATCGATCAACTTCCACAATTCGATACCCTTCGCTCATTAACTCGAATTAAGCGTCGTAAAATGCGACTTACAAATCGCTGTGCCGGCAAATAGTTGCGCTAAACATCCGAGTCTCAACGCAGTTAAACCATTAAGAAGTCACCGGACATGACATAGTTATGAAATATACTTTCATGGGAATGCGCTCTTCTAATCAGCCAAGTTCTGATACCCACCACACACTAAAAATTGAGTGAACATGGGTATTTAAACCGGCAGTAAACCGCTGAAGATACTTGGTTTTCGGAGATTAATCTCACGCCGAACGCCTCGGTCAAACATATCGCTATTTTAAACATGTGGATTTAAAACCTCGCCGTATGTTCCCACTCCCAACTTCTTCGCTTATTTAAGCCCCCTTTTATTCCAGGTTCATTCAACGAATAGATTGGGCGCACAATGCGCGAACATTAGTTCGCGTCGGGAGACTGACGCGAAAGCTTGAATTTTTATTGTTCGAAAAATCTATCTATGAAATTATTTCAAATATACGATCTAGTTTTATTATAAGATTCATCGAGTAGGGTTTGTCCAAGGTAGAACTTTCGACCTAGGGGTTTCTAACTACAAAACCTAAACGAATTCTAGAGCTGAATTTTTACAACTCCAGCCGCCCGTTAGGCCATACAGCGCCACTGTATACAGTAGGACTCAATACCTAAACAGGTAACTAAGGGCCCAATGTTTCAAAGTTTTAAGCCCGAATATTTTCCAACCATAGCACTAAAAGTTGTCAGTTAAAGAAGTATTCGATCTCCGTTCTCGACGATAAATTAAATCATTTCAAATTATGGAATTGTTTCTATGAGTGACATAGCGATAGGTTGAAAAAACAAATCATAATTTGTGTCATAATCACATCGAATAAAATAAAGTATTTTTTAGTAAGCTTGATTTTCGTCAGTAAGATGGGCTTACAACTAAATAACACTCAATAATGTGACTATTAGTAACTAGTGACACTAAACAGCCGTTTTGAATATATGTCGGTAACTATGACAATAACTTCTCACAACTTTCAACTTTCCGCGACCGAAGTTGAGATATCAATTCAAGAGGAATTTATGAAGAGAAAGTGAATGACGATTGGCTGCCAGATCAATTGCGCAAATGAAGAAATACATCACTGTAAGAATTTGTATTTCAATAGTCCAAATCTAAGGCGATTTTTTTCATACACCAATCGTTCGGAAAAAACATACACAATGATGTATTTTTAGTAAAAAATTATACACTCATTTTACAAATTCTATTTTTGTCCCCAATCTTGTAGAGAATTTTTTTCTGGTCAATTTAAGACCCAGGAACTTTTGTTTTGTTCGTCGAAAATTTTCAAAAAAAATCGATTCTCCGGTCCAATTTGAGATTTTTACAAGGTAGTTCGGATCCAGTTCTGCGAACTCAAAAGAGCTGAAGGCGATTTGTTTGTTCAGTAATCAAAGCGTTTTTCGTTACCACCCATTTTTTGCTTAATGGTCGGCCGACTATATTTGACCCTCAAATAACCAGCTCAATAGTTCAAAGTAAAATTTCAAAAGACGAAGGAGTGGATTTTCTAATGAGCGATGAGAAACTATGGTAATTATATTACCCTTTACGGAAGTACATTTTGAGAACTTTCAGACAAGGTAAAATCTTCTTTGGTATAGTGAATGTCGGTGCACTGAGTGGTAGACTGGCTAAGATGTGGTGGCCAGAGAGAGAGAAAAGCGCGAGGGGGGGGAAGAAACGGAAAAGAGACAGATTGATCAGTGGGGGAAGTGCCATCTTTTCAAATCTGAAAAACAACTCGAACACCCATAATTCTCTAATCTGAATTTCATCTCTGTTCTTAAATTAAGTATCTCTAAAGAAAAATTCTTCTAATAACGCTGTTGGCATAATTTGTGCTGTCGCATAGCTGTCCGTCTATATAAAACTTTCCAGGACAGGCGAAAATCAAAAATTAATTTTTCATCAAAATGTGTGCCTCATTTACCTTTTTTCGCGCAGAAAATCTAGCTAGTTTCTTCTGGTAAGTTTGAAATTAACTCGTAGACTTGATTTCGCATCCAGCTGCCATTCACCATTTAACTCCGTCAGTATGTCTTTTTGCGCCATCCGTGGCGCAATGGCCTTTAATCGCAATTTAGGCCCCCCCTTATCATGTATGATGAAATTACAAGTATCGATTCGACTATTTGGGATAATCTACGCTTGTTGCGTTTCTTTTCGCCAACTTTCAACTGTATAACAGTACCTTATCTTTTGCAAAAAAATTTAAATCCATTAAAAAACAGCTTTGAGCAGGATGAAAACAAGAATTCTAAGACTTTTTTTCATACACGATAGCCCCCAAAAATGATCACGTGACCGTATATAATAAGGATGTGGTAAAAAGTAGTACTTATTTTTTTTCAAAATGCTTAAATCAATTTTTTGAAAAAAGTGAACGTAGTTTCTCAAAGTTTTTATGACATACACCAAAGTCCTAAAACGACTCACGTATGACCTTCAAATAAGAATAAGGTCTTTTGGTTTGCAAGTACGACGAAATAGTATCAAATTACGCCGAAAAAATAATTCGTGGGCATACCTATTTATACAACAGAGTTGTTAAGCACATGAAATATTTCCAAAAACGTCCGACATGCATCTTATTTTTCAAGAACCATAAGACTTTAATTTATGACATATTTCACAACCTATTTTTGAATTATTTCGTCACGTGCTTTTATCTTGGACCTTTGGTGTAAGTGAAAAAAAGTCTTAAAAAAACGTTTGAAGTTATTACAGGAATGTTTTCGTGACGTAATTGAGTACTTTTTCAAATTACGTATTATGTTTTTCAAAAATCACTAAAATCACGTGAAAGACCCCTTTAAAGAGTGGGGTCCGCTTGATTTGAGCTCCTTCCCAAGGTCAGTTCTTCCCAAACGAGCAAAGGTGATATTCAAACATTTTAACTAAACAGACTTCGCCTGGCCTTCCGAGCAAATAATTTTTTTTCCAAATACGTAGTACAACTCTTAAGGGGTGGTCGTCGCATTTTAAGGCAAAACATGGGTTTCAATGACCACATTGTAGCAAAAGTATGCGGACCAAACATTACCTCTCTCTGATATATTTTGAAACAAAATCTTGCTCCTGAAAGAATAAATCAAAGTGACGGATGGCTCGTCATCAGAAACGTGCTACAAAATATAACGGAATTTTTTTTTCAAAAAGTTCTCTCCCTGAGTTTTTTAGGGTTAATTTATGACTCATGATTTAATGATCAAATAAACCGGACAGAACGTTAGCACCAAACCATAGTTGAGTTTTTTTGAAAATTTCTTGAATTTGCTCTCAGTATCACCCAAAACAACTGTATTTTGATCCTTGTGTTAGGGGCCTCAATCAAAATGTATCTTCCTCTCCTGGATTTGATAAGTCAACACTATTCGAAACTCAGATATATGTGCAGTGAGAATCTGTGGCAAAAACAGCCAAGTTTGAGTTTGTCCTAAATTTCTGTACTCGTTTTCTGGATAATAAGTCGTCTTTAATTTCCAAAAATCAAGAAAGTTTCAAACTTTTTTCATACACGTCAACACGATGCGCCCGGCAACAAGCGGTGGATAATTAATTTCTTCTGTGATGACCATTAATTACTCACGTGTTCTAGAAGCAATTTAATTGATTAAAATATTTTGCCGGAGTAATTGGCCGCATTTCCGAACGTCTCTGATTGGTTGGCGCGTTACCCGCCCCGTTTAGATGAGTAATCAGTTTAGCTGTGCGGATCAAGGAGCAACATCTTGGCTACGAAATATTTTGAACTCATCAAAAAGTGTGCTTTCTAAGCCAGTGTATCAAAATAAAACGGTAACCAAAAAATGCTTGTATTTTTCCAATTTCATAAAAAAGGAATAAAATTAAATTGGAAATTGTTCTAGAGCCTCATTTGGCGAACCGACCAACTCCTAAGAAAGTTTGCCAGTTCTATTCAGAGATCTGAATATCTCAACCTACCGCTCGAGAAAATTCGGTTTTTAGTAGACGTAGTCCTTAAAAGCACTAAAAAGCCTACTCCTCATGTCATCTCTCATCATTTTTTCTGTTATTTGCAATTTAATCTTTCAAATATAATGCGCATCTCCGAGCGGTAGATACATTTTGGAAAATTTTGCCCCCCGTGGTCAGAAAAAGCGTATTTGGGACCTCACGCAAAGCCTACTCCTCCTGAAATAATAGAAAAATCATTCAATTTATGCATGAAACTTCACCGCAAAGCCGTGATAGGTCCGAACGGTAGCCTTTTTAACTCTTTCTCCTCCAAACCAGGAACGACTTGTGAATTCTATTTTGGTGTAATCTGAACTATAATTTTCTAAAACCTACTTTTTTGAAAAAAATTAAAATCAGCAAAAAATCTTAATAAGCTAAAAAACTCAGTGATCAAATTCTCTTACAGAATTAGGGCAATTCAAAAACAGTTATCTGAGAAATCTCATATCGTCGCCCTAATTTAACCTTAACTTTCAACCCCCGAAAAACCCGACTTTTCTTCGAAAAAATCTCATAACCAAAAAACATAACCGATGTCTGTTTAGGGCCTCGGTGCATTTTGACAGATTTGCACCTTTTCAATTTTTTTTCTCATGGATGAACTTTTTGCACATAACAAAATCTTTCGCCATAAAAACTTTTTTCGAACACAAGTTGCCCACTTTTTGCAATTATTTTTACATAATATAATTGCTTTTGTCTAGCTACGTGTCCTAAATTGACAGTAATTACTTATTTTTCGAATATCTTTAATTAGGGCCTTGTAACATACGGTCTGTCGACGCAATTGAAAATTCTCGATTATAATGTTTAAATTCATTAACGATTCTAAGTCAAAATCGAAAATTTAAATTTGGAAAAAATTGAAAAAAAAACGAAATTTATCAACCGAAGAAATATTTTTTCATGAGTTATATGAATATCAAATTTAAAACGGTCGACAGGATGGCTGACCAATGGGCAGTCTCGGTGAAATATTCTTTTTTAACGTCTTGACTAAGATGGTCTTAACTTTATTTCGCGCAAACGTTTTCATTCAAAAAGTGAATTATATCGAGAGTATAAACAGGACGAAGAAACAAAACGAAATCCATATTTAACTATATGAAAGTAGCCCATTCCAATAGTTTTAGCTAAGAATTCCAAAAAAATTAGTTGAAAATTTTTGAACAAGAAAATGGAAAAAAATTTTCGAAAATATTTTTAATTATTTCGACCAAAATAACTAAACCCATGTCATAGGTTTCTTCAAAGAAACATATAGAAAATTTGTGGTCACAAGTCGAAAAGTTAAAGTAGCCATTTTGAGAGTTTTTTCGTTGAAATTGAAACAAATATTGAAAAAAAAATTTGATACGAAAAATATAGGCATTATTATATTTGGAACGCTTTATCCAAAATTTCTGCATAATTTCTCTGAATTCAACAAAGTTAATTCAACCCTCAAAATTTTCTTGCAAAAACCACTATATGCAGGAAAATCTGCTGAGTTCCAAAGTGCCTGGACTTCATGCATACCTTTTGGATGAGTATATAATTGGAAATTATATATCACAGTGAAAAGTTTATTCATCAAGAGCCCACTATCGGTATCTGTAAAATGCACCGAGGCCCTTAAAATCGCTTCGAAATTTTGATAAGATACTCCAGGATTATTTTGAATGATAATTAATAGAACTCGCGGTTTTTGGTTTTAAATTTGTATACTCGCGGTCATTTCGGTATAATATCGGACCGGCTGTTTGACTCTTTCACGAATCATTTATTTTATTATAAATTTATAACTTTGGAGATGTATTTGATTACCGGACGTCAGAGTACAATAATCTAATTATTGAAAAATTCAAACATCTTGAGCATTTCTGATGTTTGATTCTTTCTCAACCTGCACCACATGAATCGCCCTATTCGCAATTCAAACGGGTTTTGATTGGAAGCTACTATCTTGCCGTTGTTTGTTCATCAAATTCTAAGGATTTGTACTCTGAGGCCGGTAAATCCATATGCCTTCCGAAAACGTACCTCTACACTCCTAAACACCTTATTACTCCAGAAGATACTCAGTGCTGCCCGGCCCTTACTGCAAAATTACAATGAAGAATCAGCTCACCTGCTTGCTAACACATTGAAAGACCATAATTAAATCAAAGTTAATTCCTTAATATTAAGGGGTTGGTGTTAGTGATTTTTGGGATTTCAGACGCAGTACAAAAAGTAGAAAAATTCGCAGACTGGACTGGTGGACCATTTCTGAAACACACATTAGAATCCTTAAAAAATCTTTGGTTGTTTTTTTTTTTTTTCGGACGTATTTGATACCAAGGATTTTTCTGTGCAAATGCATAAAAGTCATTTTCTCGGTAATTCTAACAAGCCCTGAGGGTGATGGAATCATCGAATGGTCCGTACTTTATTTGAATTTTGCCCTGATTGGCCTAAATCAACAGAAAAAGTGCGCGAAAATGACAATTTTGAGAATAAACAGGATAATTAGAATTTAAATGTCACACTAAAAGATCCTTGGGGTATTTGCTGTAAACGAATTAGAACTATGGTGGCCCTGTTTTGACCACAAGCGGTTCCTAAAAAAATAATTAAAGTTTTTTCAATTCAAATCTATGATTTGATCTTTAGCACTGTGTGTGTTGAAAATCAGACCATAGTTTGCGAATATCGTCCAGCATCAAAAATTCAACTCAAGGCAATATTTTGATGACATTCCAATTTTTCTAATTATCCACTTTTACTTGTCAAAAATCCTCGTCTTTCTGCGCACTTATTTTGTCGGATTTTAGCAGCCGAATATAGGCGAAATTCAAAAGTAAAAAAAAGTATACGACCGATTCATCTTCATCACCCTTGGGACTTTGGTTATTTCCGAAAATGACCGTTTTACCGGCATTCCACGGAAAAGCCTTGTACAAAACGTCGAACACACCTTCTTGGCATCATTCCAATATACAGAGTTGGTGACTTCTGAGGCAAAAAATGGAAAAAACAGAACCGCATTAACTAAATCAGAAATTTTCCGGATTCCGCTGAGGGACCGGTTTAACTCGCGGTTAACCACATGGTGTGGGAGTGGTACAACTGTCAAGATGATCGTGAGATCAAATATGATCATTCTCCTCCTATGTTTCTCAAAAATGTCAAGCTCTGGAATTTGTCTAACGTACGGAAGCCTCTGACAGTCATAACACCACCTTAAGGGGAGGGGGTGTCGCCTGATTTGCGCTCTTTCGAAGGTCAATTTCTTTTCCCGCCAAACTGCAAAAGTGATATCCAAAAACATTTGACTACAAACAACCACCTTCGCGGAATTAAATCTTAAACAGTAATCTACTACATCCCACCTACTGCCGACACCTACGGCTTTAAAAGCCTCCTAAAAAGACATCGAGTCTCGTCCACTTCCTCAATCGTTCATCATTTTATTTTTTTTTTGTGTCAGGCCAAAACGAAGATCCCACTCACACACGCATTATGTTATTACGATTTTGCTTTGTGCGGGCCAAAAACACAAAGATATTGATTGATTTATTATATGATAATTGAAGTCGTAATTTGTTTTCTTTGACGCTGAATCAAAAATTCAAAAAGAAATCTCTAATGGGATTGCAACAATGGCTTGTCTTTCAGATGCAGTATAGCCGAAACTGTAATCTTCTCTAAACTGGTGGAGGAAATACCTTTGGCCTGAGGCCTCCAAGCTGATCATTCAAACAATTGGCCTAAAATGATAAAAGTTGATCATGCCCCCAAGAACGCCGAATCAAACTTTCAAAAAAACTCGCTAATACTTGTAAAACAAGTCCGTGCTTTCAGAAATGCAGTATGAGTCGATAACTATATCTCTCAAACTGATAGAGGAGATTACCTTTTGCTGAGCCTGCTCCCCAAACTGATCATTTCAAATTTTAATTTTTTTGCGTTTTGTAGTGCCCGCCGCCAAGCAAATTTTTAAAACAAGCATTTTGCATTAATTTTAGGCTTCTCCCGGAGCCTCACACAAAAAATAATAAAAATGATCAAATGAAGGAGTAGGTACGAACTGCGTGTCCTTTTTAAGAAAGTTTACCAAAGCGTGCGTGTCGGCGTAAGTGGGTGATTGTTCAGATAACTGTAAGTTTAAAATTACCGGCGAAGGTGTTTCTGGTTTCAAGTCACAAATGTTTTTGGAATATCACGCTTTGCTAGTTTGGCGTAATGCCTCGAAAGCGCTCAAATTTCGGACACCCACTCCCTTCAAGAGACACTTTTTAAGGAAAATAGGACTGAGATTGTTTTGCAAGGATATCCGTATCCTGAACTAGTTATCATATAACTTTTTACTTTTGCTTGCAATCCCACATTATCTCGTGTTCTGCGATGAGAACGATGCAAGAAAAATTAATACCGAATAAAATGGAGGCCGTATTGAAAAATAAACTACTAAGCATCCCAAATCCCTAGTGGGGTAGCGAATCTGCACTCTTTTAAAAAAAGGTACTTGGGGTTAAAAATATGCACAAAAAAATGCTAGGGAACACTACAGAAAAAGAAAATTAAATAAAAAAAAAAAAAATAACGGAAATTAAAATCGATTTTTTTCTTTCAGAATCTTTAAAAATGAGTATTTTTTATAATTGGAAAACATGAAATTGAAACCCCCTTTCGAAAAATCAGATTCAAAAAAAGCTGTAAACGATTTTTTGATCAGTGAATCTCCAAGCTTAATTTGGCTGGTACTTCGACTAACTCGACAACTTTAATTTCCAAGATTTCTGCTTCCGGTTACAAAATCGATTTTCTAGAATCAACAAAATATACAAATTCTGCACCATCATTAACAACATATTTCTCGGGGCATATTTCCAATTATCCTGCATTCTGCACAATGACTAGGAGGAGAATAGATTTTGAATAGCGAACTCCTTGAAATTAGGCGAGTTGTCGCCGTCTAGAAAAAAAGGTGGACATTTAAAAATCCCACACTCATAATTCACCATAGGGTTTCCGTGGTTCTACCCGTTTGAGTGAAATCGTCTTGCGAGCTCTAGCGAGGGTAAGATTTTGATTAGGTCGTTCTAGAATCGCTGCATGGATAGTCACCAGGGCGCCAAAAATATTCTGATTATTTCTTGTAGATTAAGGTCTAGATCTCCTCTAGGCTTAATTCTTAAAGTTTCCGAAGTAGTTTTGTAATTCTGGTAAAAGTGGAGTACAAAAGTACTTAAGGGGGTAGCGGTCGGCCTGTTTTCGATTACTTTGAGGTCTACAAAACCACAAATTGCACGGACGCAATAAGAAGGCATAACTTGTATTAAAAAAAGATTAGAAAATTTAAAAAAAATCGAAAGTCTTTCATTTTTTTGAAGAATATTTTCTTAGTTATTTTCCTAGACAAAACATAAAACCAAAATTTCAAATCCAGAAACCACTTGAAAAATGAAAAGC
>SCLH01000261.1:90528-117373 GCA_004367855.1 Oikopleura vanhoeffeni | reverse complement strand
GAGACGGAGCAGGATTTAAAACCATCTACATTGGCAAATAAAAAACATCATTGCAGAAACTTGTTCAAGGGGAATGTAGAAAGTCGAAAGTGGTAGGGGCAGTTCGTCAAGTGAGAGAATCTGGAGAGTTAGACTATTGTAACGATTCAGATCTCGACGACCTGTTCGAAACAGCATGTGATGATGCCGAAATAATCGCGGCGGTTAGAATTGAACGAGCTGGTGGAAATAAAGTATGGCCAAGAAAGTTTGAACAGAGACCAGGGCGATTTAAGAATTTGAAGAAAACATTTGCGGAACCTTATGAAGCTGTGGGAAATAATAGAGGACAAAGACAGCAGGTTGTTGGGCCAGGAAAATTCAAAGTGTTCGCAGATGTTTGTCGAGAGTGTGTAAACGATAAGGATATGTTACGAAAAGATTTGCACTCATTCCCTAAGTGTCCAAATAAGCCGAGAACAGAAAGAAAAAGTTCAGGGGTGAAAGGGGCATGGCCAAGAAGAAAGGTAAATGCGGTGTCAAACGAGCAAGAACCGTATGGTGAATTGACGGAACAAGATCGTCAGATTATTCACAGTTATACGGAGTCTCAACGAGGCGCTCATTTGCCGAAATGACTAGTCGGAGCCGATATCAAGAAAGCGGAAATAATATTGGATTCAGGTGCCTCAGTGTCAGTAATACATTTAAGTTTACTGAAAGGGGTAGAAAAATTGATGAGACGTATAGTAGGACGGGAATATATAACTGTAAATGGTGAAAATATTGGTAATGGTCTATTTGCATCTTTTGAATGTGTCGTGGAAAGCATCAAGAAAAAGATAAAGGTGGCAGATGCCTTGATTGTGAATATGAAAGAACTGGAGACTAAGCAAAAATTGTTAGAAAGATCAGTGAAAGAAACNTAATCTGTCTTTTCAATTCACTCTATCCTCATCTCAACTTTTTATTCGTCCATTAAAACTGGCTATCATTTTCAGCTTCTTTTCTTTGTTCTGTTCATTCAAACGGCTATGTTGGGTCCCTGTGTCAAACCACTTCTGTTAACGTTTTTGACGTTTGAGTCTTTGGCGTCGAAACCGTTTTTATTCAAACGGCTGTCTATCCTTCTCCTTTCTGTATCCGAATCTTCTGATTCGTTACTTTTTTGTAACTGTTTCGTTTGGCACTCTCACCGCCGACTTTTCCACTTCTTGTCCAGAGTACCCCCAATCCTGATTGGCCAACACTAAACTCTTCCTCACCATTTGTCTTTGTAAAGTTCTCCCAACGAGTTTTATTCAACGACTCGTTTACTTTCTTTGTCTCAATTGACTTTCCCTCTTTTACATCTTTACAATTGTGCTACCCGTAATTCCTCCGATTTTTCACCGTGTCGTTCACTTCCTCTTCATCCGAAATATACTCGTCGCTGAGTTTCTGATAAATCATTTCTACTTTCTGGCTAACTTCATTTCGAATTCCGTTCTTAACTCCTTTATTTCTTTCTTTGAATTAACTCTTACCTGTAGAAATATCACCTCATTCACCAAAGCTTTTGAATTTCGTCAGGGTATCATCACATCAATCAGAAACCTGTTTTTTTATAGTATTTTTTAAGAACTATCTCAGGTTCAACTGCTTGAACTTTGTCGAACCTCCTGGTTGTCGATCCACCAACGACTCGTCATCGATTTTTTCAACCGAGCGATTCGTAAAAGATATGTCCTCAACGCCATAACTATTTCTGGATCCAAGATGTTGTTTTGTACTAACATCAGAAATGCCTTTCTCAACTCGATTTTCTAATTCGAAGCGAAGCTGGCTTAATAAACCTCTACTTCAGCAGGTTCAGATGTTTTGTCGATTCTTGATTTAGCCAGGATTTCTCTGAGCTTGATTTAGGCTTCTCTGGGAACATTTTTCAGAGTGTATATCAACAATCCATCAAACCAATGTATTCTCAGTAACTGAAACCGATACCATTCGATTTTCGTTTCTCTTCCGGTTAAACTCAGTGGGTACACTCGAGATTTGTCTAGAAAGCTCAATTGGCCCCCCTTTTTGGGTGTAAAACGTATCCGTATCATGTTTCATCTCTCACTAGATCTCGATTCTACCAGTTTCTATTAGGTCACGTGACACCTTTAGCCAACTCGGCCATCAGCTTTTTTGAATTGTATCCCATAAAACTGACGACATCGAGCCGGGATATGAAATTCTATCTATCCACAAAATGTAATTCCCTCCCGAGTTTTGGACTAGAAAAGTCCGATTTACCTCAATATCTGGAACTGTCGATGGTATGCCCTCCTGACATATCTAAGTTCTTCTCTTTTGATTGTTTTTCTCTTAAATGTGTTTGTTTGAGGTTTGGTTGATTTTTTATTATTTTCTTCTAATTTCTTGTTTATTATGTACCCGTAAATATTTTTGTCTAATCGCGTAGAGTATATCATCCGATGCTGTATGGTCGAATATACAGTCTGTCGTAACCTGTCTCACTCATGGCCGTCTTCAATCGACTATATACCCATGCGTCCTTACTCTACTATATTCTTTATTATACTGTATCGCTTATAACGTCTGGCCTTCTATATATTTACTATATTCAGGTCTCGTTGTATTTATTCTATCTATTACTCTCTATCTCTTTTTTGTCTGTTCTATGCTATATTATTGTATTGTATGATTGGTTATATAAAATTTATTTATTCTTCTTATTTTTATTATTATATTTTCTCTGTATTTATTATTTTTATCTTTTAGAAACAACATTAGATAGATAACTCTGACCTCTTCGAGTTTTTTCCACCATATTCGGAAATTGGATTCTAAACAATTCGTCCTCCTAAAATCATCATGTGTTCGAAAATTCTCCCACCATTTTTCACCTAACCATTGAGTCTTTGAAATGAATCAGCGTCCACCAAAACTTCAATATTCGCATCTCATCAATACACTTTCTTCTCAAACTCTTCTGACGCTTTTTCTTTTTCGAACTTTCTTGACTCTCTAATTCAATACTAACATAGCTGTCGGCTATTCTCTCCATTCTGAGGTTGTTTATAATACCTCAAAACCTTCAAGAAGACTACCCGAATTCCGACCGTCTATATTTCTGAACTCTTTATACAAACAACGTTATCCAAATTCATTCCGGATATCGAATTCTTGCTCGTAATATCGTTTGCCATATATCGCCAGAGTCCTAACGAACCTCCTCACTAGTCGATTAGTATCCTTACTCGAACGTGTTTGTCCACTTCCTACATTTACTATGTATTCTGTTCTGACAACCTTTGACTCAAATCGACTGTTCGATATTTGCAACTCAAATCTCCCTCCAGTCGATATTGATTTCAAAAAACAAGCACTTCCAGTAGATATCTGACAATAAACTTCTTTCTCTTTCCAAAAGACGAACAATTTCGAATTATAATTTGTTCGTTTTATTTCTATCATAGCTTATCGTCTATTTCTGTGTCCCAAATGATAATACAAGAGTGATAAAAAAATTCTCAAAACCTAATATCTCGATTATGTGTACAGTCCCTGATTGCATATTCTTGTAAACCTCGTTTTTTGGTTCCAAAAAATTTCTTACTTTACTTCAGAATATTTTTGAACGTATTAAAAATACAACTTTTTATTATTTTTACCGAAACTTCAGTCATTTCTGGGAACCTAATCCTTGTTCTGAATTTTGTTCTCAATATTTTCTCCCGGACATTTTCAATACGAACCCTCGAAATCAAACGACACGTTGACTTTTTAAAACAAACCCTTGTCAAGCTATCTCTTCTGATTCCGCCTGACTTCGAGATTTTTCATTCTGACTTTCTGCATAGACAACGTAGACATCGCAGCATAACATATACGTCCCATATTATCCTGTTCAAATCTGTCCCTCGTACAAAAATTCTAGCCCTGTAGAAAAGACTATTTCTATGCAAAAAGCCCCCGAGTTTGTTCCCTAGTACTTCGACTTTTATTCCCGCCGATGTGTCCCCCACTTTTTCTCGCCGGTCAAAAACTGTACTGTTTCCTTTTGCCAAAACCATTCCGAGATATAATTTCGCAGCTTTATATTGCGACGTAATTTCGCATGTTCCGATAATTTGGGCTAAACTTTGTCCAACTCAGATCTCAAAATTCTATACTTTGAATCCGTCGTTGAACTTATAACTTCTGACACATTACCCCATCTTTTTCTTGACACTTCTTTGATGTAAGTGCTAAATCTTCAATTTGTTCTAGAGCGGTTACTATTGATTTTTCCGAATTCAATCCGATAAGAACTTTCTTCACTTGAAGTACAAAACTAAATCGACTTTTCTAAACTCGCAACGACGCCCGTTCAATCTTCCTGTCAACTCGATCTCGACGACTCGCTCATTTCTTATCGATTGTAAGTGACCACGTATTTCTTTCACAATTTCCACCTTTGCCCAAATGCCTCTGATTTCTGTGAAAACTGCGCTGCTTTTCTATCCCAAACCTGACTTTGTACCACCGACTTTAACCACTTCAGTCGTTGCCTCCGATACAAACAAATTTGTCAGAATTGAGATCTTTTTTCGCAAACGCTTCTTTCTGCCCTGCATGAAAACGCTCCTCAGCACTATTAAATACGTATGTTCAACTTTATACGATAATTTACAACGTATTCACCCCTATCTTTCCTCAGACATTTGGTATTTCTTAACAAATCTCCCTTACCCTGAAATCATAAGGGATTTCTGCCTTGTATCTGTTTTTCGACAGTGTCCTTTGTCATAGATCCTATCGCTCTGAATCCCTTATATATGATTTCATTCATATATCTTTCTTCTGGTCACCAATTCTGATTATTTTATATCGTCGCGTCCTTCCTTACCAACACCCTGAAAGCAAAATTAACGTTGTTATCTGTTTTTAACAGTGTCCTTGTAACGACTCGTTCACGATTTTATACTCATATTCCTGGTGTGGATTTTGTACCTGTCAACACTTCTTACAATATATAACGGTATAATTCGAACAGCTTCCTCGTCACCGACATCCGTTGATTTTTCTGGGTATTTTGACGGCCTTGTACTGTTCTCTCCTCTCACAGCTTCCTTGTCAATAACCCTCGCATCAAACAGCGGCCACTCAACAACTTTGGTCGACTTGGTACCTGTCTTTTTTTTCAAACTTTTTAAAAGCTTTCCTCCCCCGACTCGCTGATTTTCTTGGGTTATTTTGACGTTGTACCTGTTTTTCTCTTCTATCTTCTCTCAGCTTCACCTTCCCTTGTCAAAATAACTGGCATTATATAAACGGGGCCTAACCTTCGAACGACTGCGTCGACTTTGTACTGTCTATTTTCTTGCTTTTTCTACGAGTCTATTAATTACTGTTATCTTAGGTGAATGTAGCTTTATCCACCTTCGTGTATTTGTTTGTCAACCTGTATTATAACGGAAACTATTTCTAGTGAGGACAACAATTTTATCACGGTAATTTCCTAGATTCCCCTGATCTAACCACTTCAAGTTAAAATCTGTTGATTTACTATTTTCTCGACTGACACATATTCATTATGCCTAGTTTCTTTCACTGACTTTTCTATACATTTTTGCTTAGTCTCCAGTCTTCATATTTCACAATCAAGGCATCTGCCCTTTTATCTTTTTCTTGATGCTTTCCACGACACATTCAAAGATGAAATAGACCATTACCAATGATTTTCAACCATTTACAGTTATAAATTCCGTCCTTACTATACGTCCTCAATCAATTTTTCCTAACCCTTTCAGTAAACTTAATGTATTACTGACACTGAGGCAACCTGAATCCATATTATTTCCGCTTCCTTGATATCGTAATTCAAAGATTAGTAAAATCCACCCTAATACATGGGTATAAAAAGCCCTCCATATCTGTTCAGCCCATTTCTTTTACTAAACAGACCGGCTCCGCCTAGTCATTTCGGCAAATGAGCGCCTGTTGTGACTCCAGTATAACTGTGAATACTCTGACGATCTTGTTCCGTCAAATTCCACCAATACGGTTCTTGCTTCGTTTGACAACCCGCATTTACCTTTCTTCTGGCCATGCCCTTCACCCTGAACTTTTTTCTTTCTGTTCTCGGCTTATTTGGACACTTAGGGAAGAGTGCAATCTTTTCGTAACATATCCTTATCGTCTTATACCCTCTCGAGACAAAACATCTGCGAACACTTTGAATTTTCCTAGGCCCAACAAATCCCTGCTGTCTTGTCCTCTATTATTTCCACAGCTTCATAAGGTTCCGCAAAGTTTTCTTTCAAATTCTTTCTTAAATCGCCCTGGTCCTCTGTTCAAAATTTCTTGGCATACTTATTTCCACCCAGCTTCGTTCAATTCTAACCGCCGCGTTATTATTTCGGCATCATCACATGCTTTCGAACAGGTCGTCGAGATCTGAATCGTTAACAAATAGTTAACTCCTCCAGATTATCTCACTTGACGAACTGCCCCCTACCACTTTTTCGACTTTCTATACATCCCCTTGAACAAGTTTTGCAATGATGTTTTTCTATTTGCCAATGTAGATGGTTTTAAAATACTGCTCCGTCTCGACCAAACTTATCTTCCACCGTTGACATTTTTCCTTATCCAGGCCTAAAGCTGCAAATACCTTCAGTACCACCCATAACAATCGGGTTTTACTTTATCGTCCTATTGCTTTTTGAACGTACTTCATCAACCCTCGATACACATTCAACGTGTATCTTTCAAAAGCATAACGCACGAACTGTTGATTCTAGTCTTCCGCACATTTAACATAAACTTTCCTGTGACGTTTTTGCCTGAGTTAACTACTTCCCTGATAGTATCCCACAACTCACTTGGTCTTTTCGCAGTCATGTGCGATTCAATCGATATTTGCCCAAAGCAAACTTTTGTCTTAAAATCCGCCAACCTTCAAAATCTCCATTTTGAAGTTTCTTCACTATGTATTTTTCCGCACATACGATTGGAACACAGCGTTCCGAGTTATTTAAGCCGGCATTCTCATCCACTTGAGCGCTGGTGCCATCGTGGCCTTGCCCTTTTTTCAAAAAAATTTTGACGAACTTTATGTTCGTAGTCGCATCCTTATCCACAGTGTACAACCCGGTCGTTAATACAATAAATACGCCTCTGCTTGTTTGAGCTTTTGGCTTTTGGAAAACGTCCATCGTTCACGAATTCTTCATTGCTCATGACACCGGACAGCCCTGATCGTATCCAGCATCACCCCCCCCGTTAGTTTACTCAAACCCTTCCATGTCACTTTAGAGTCCTTGTGGCCTCAAGGCGCACACCTTTTTTTTTGAATTGCCCCAGTGTCAATTGCTGACTCTATGTTTCAAAGTTCGCCCGAAGTGAATTCACTCCGATATCTTGATCATTTCAATGAGTCCAAATCGCCACCATCCCCGCTTGGTTGAACACTGCCATTGCTTGACCCGCCATGCCTTGAAAATTTCGGCCATCTTAAAAACAAGACAGCCAAAACCTTGTATTAAAACAAAACGAACTCTTAGACTCCCCTTATGCTTTAATTTACCTTTTTCTAAACCCTGACGACTCGTCCGAGACGGTTTTTATTAGGCGAACCGACAAAATTTCTCAACAACAGCCCTCTAAAGTGCCCCGCCCCGGTGTTCACTCCACCGTAGTACACTTGATGCTAATATAATCGATCCCTAAAACTTCAAAAGACAAAACTGCCGACTTGCCCCTAGCCGTATTTCGCACGTACACTAACAATCCGCAACTCGCTAATTTGTTTTCGAAAATTTTTAAAAATCAAACTGACTCACCTAAATTTTTGACCAAGGTACGCCAAACCGGTACGGTTTCTCCTCAAACCCGAGAAGTTGAAAAAGAAGGAGGCGAAAGTAGCGAGAAAGGAAGATAGCAATGATGATGTTTTGTGTATCGATACGGATGGAGAAGAATAAATAGATAGACGGTAAAGCGAGAAAGAAAGGTTACATTAATTTGTATACTTTTTGGAAAAGTTTTTATTTTATATTTTTTTTTTGTGTATATTTATGTTTTCTTGTATTTTTATGGTTTTATGTCTGTATATTATTATATTTTAAATATAAGTGTAATTTATTGTTTTTATGTAGAAAATGCTAGATAAGGTTAAAAGTATATATTATACATAGGATTTGTTAGGATTGTTGTACATTATGTTTATATATTTATGTAGAATTTACGGTTGAGGTGTTTGTAAGGTTAGGGTCCTACCGTGGTTTACCTGGGGAGGTAGAATCTAGTTTAGATTAGAAATTTCAAGGTTGAAATTTCTTTTTTTTTCTAGGTGGGGGGACGTAACGCGCAGTAATACGTAGGATACACGAGGTATAACTCACAGGGTCGTTAACCCAACATTCGTTCGAACTAGTTATCTAGTTCAATCAACTGAGTAGTCGAACTCAGTGAGCCGTAGACTTTAGGTATAGAAACCACCAAGTCGTAGGATCTCAGGGTGTTCCTCAACGTCGTGTATGCTAGTGTATGAGCCTTGCATAAGTGGACTACTACACTAAGATTCTAAGATTGCTACGGGCCAATGATGGGCAAGTAGGGCAATCAAACTTTGTATTCCCTCGAATATCAAGATAAGCTCGGCACACCGAGATGAATTGTATATTCGAGTAAGTACAGAGATATATTTATTTGAGACTGTTTTGGAATAACTAAATAATAGGTTACGTATATCAAATAACAAGTATTGTGTCAATCATCGCAGGAATAAGCATTCAAGCAAACTACAGCAGAAGTTTACTCAGAAAGCTTATCGAATCAGACTTGAAAGTCTGAACAAAGAGGTCGTTAAGTCAAAACACTTGCTACAGACGTAGCGTTCAGTTAGACTTTACTCCTATTGTTACGTAGTAATAGCATAAGTTATGCTGCATAACTCATCAGTACTAATATTAATTGAAAATCAGATTGGGAATAGAGTATCATGGTGGTGCTCAAATTGACTCAAGTCACTTTTAATATTTTTTCCTGAAAATAATGATACCTAGCCCCTTCACAAAAAAGAAACTGGCAATTTTTGAATGATCTAGAATGGGCTTTATGTTCTTTCTCAAGGAATGGTTTATTTTTCCCTCCGCCTGCACAATTAGCCATACAGGTCTTTGAGGACAAAAATTAGATTAGCCATCTTGTAGAATTATCCTTTATCTTGTACAAAAAAAAATTTCGAATGTTTTTTCTATGCATATACTCCTTCACATATAAGCGACACACGAGGACCTAAGCCAAATGGTAAAACTATCTCCTAGGTTTTATGTTGAAATTGGCTGAAATTGTGACATTACTTGTGAAAGTGTAAAAGGCCAAACTTTATTTCACGGCGGATTTTCAAATTTCGCTATACTTTCTCTAGAATTTGAAAAATATCACCGCTTTTTGGCAATTATACGCCGGAAAAACCATCTCCTCGGAAAAATTATAAAAGTCATTAAATTTTTTCTAAGCTAACTCATACAAATAAAAACAGTAATCTCACAGCACTTTTTTAGATTTTGATCTCAAACTTGAAATATGATTTTTTCAAGGACCCACGAAAAAATTTTCGGAAAAAAAGTGCTAGGTTTTTTTGTAAATAGGCTCAAAATAAATCAACTGAAACACTGAACAGAAAGTTGGCTTACGTCATGACGCGTCAAGATGATATTTTGACGTTTTAGTTGTTTAATTTAAGCAAACGTAATTTTTTAAGTTCATTTTGAAACAATTCCTAGAAAAAAATCGAAAAAACGCAAAAATTTCGAAAAAATTAAATTTTCCAATACATTGGCGTTGAAAAAAAATCAAGTTGCGTCTCTTGGTGGAAATCGCAGCCTTTAATAAAATAAATCTTATTTTGAACTGTCTGGGAGACGATTTCAAAATTTCAGAAATCAGGCTTCTCAGAGCTGATCACCTCCTTAGATTATTAAGTTAGAATTATTCCTAATCTTATTCTTCAGGAAACAAATTAGAATATGCCAAGCTGATGCTACTGTTCATAATTTCAATAGAGGGGCGTCGAGGCGTGACTAACTCTCATAATAAATTGTGTTTATGAAATGAATATTTGAACTTTTAAGCGTTTATTTAAACAGTTATATTTGGGAAATATGGTACAGTAGGTAATCGGGTAACTAATCTAATCACAGCCGGATTTGTAAAAAATGTCGGGAATTTTACATGTTTCGACCCGTGTACTCAGACTGTGCTTATTGACACTGAGTAATCATTCAGCCCACACATTTAAATAGTTTAATACACAAGAATTGTCTGAAATTTAGTGTACTTAAAATTTTGAAATTGCTCATTTTTTTTGTCGTAGAATTATTCATCTTTTTTTTTTTGCTTTTAAAGTTTAGCCATTTGTTAAAGTCGGAATACTATAACCGAAAAAATGCACTTATATGCACATATATAATGCACTTATATAAGTTAAATCTCATTTTTTTTAAATTTACAAAAATAAAATAATTATATTTCTCGCAAAAAATGATGAAAATATTATGGTCTCATCATTAACTAATTTGAGAAGATGAATATTTGCAAAATTTCGATTCATAAATTACATTAGCTTTCATCAAAAATTTTAAAGGTACATAAAAAACTTGAGCTTTTAAAGTAATTTGAATTATAACTGGTCTGAGTACAGGGTTGTCAGGGTGCGGAGTACAACGGTTGAGCTCACTTGGGAAAGGTCAGTACAGTTGTCTTAGAAAATGGGCTTTGTGAAAGAATATGTATAAGGAAATTGAATAATTATATAAGTACTTTTGGAAGAAAAATATCAGCCCGATATTGAACTAAAAGAAGTGCCCTCTATCTCAACAATGTTGAGTCAACATTCATTAATCATCGCTTGTGTTATCGTAATCCTGAAAATTTCATTATATGTAAAATAAAGAAATGATGACAAAGATAAGGATTGTGTTTTTCAAAAGTTTCTTAAATTTTGGGTAGATTAGCGAAGAAATATACCAAATTGGATTTAAGCCATTTTTGTGTGCATCAAATGATATAATAAATGATTTTTAATGAAGATAAATTTGTCGATAAATTTGGGAATTAACCATATGTTTTTCGATCATTCAAATTTCCATTAGAAATCTGGTTTTGAATCAAATTGGTAGATCGAAATATTTGCTAATTAAATCATTAAAATAATTGCCACTAATTTATGCGAATCAATTAGAGGCGTAATTTCGATTGATATATATTTAGCTTGATATCATTTTAAGCGTGACTATTATAAAATGCGTCTAACATCATTCAGAATCGGCACCAGCATCACCCTAGATAATTTTTATTTATCAAAAAAAATAATCGATTTGGTCAAAACTGGATTATTATAGGCGCCAAAATTTCTTTATATTCCACCATTTTTTTCAAAATCTTTAAAAAAAGGTCTCTTACTTTGCATTATTTTTTAATGCTATGATTTCCCCATAAAAAAAGTTTGAGGGGTGGTGGTCGCTAAATCAGGCCATAGAAAACATTTTCAATGTTATTAATGAATTCAAGGTTTTTAATGAAAATATGGACAAACACAATTATTTGTGTGCTCGTTTTATTTTGACACATGGTCAGGAGAACATTTTTTGATGGTTTCATGAATGTTTTGTGTGTAATAGAAATTTCTTGATCTTTGAAAAGAACCTGGACAGACAAGAAACAATTTTGGACAAAACTTACCCAGGTGATCTTCACGAACTTTGATGATGCTGAACCCAATTAAAAGATTTTTCGAAAATTCACCTAGATGATCTTCTTATGTTCTGTCCGGTTAATAAACGCCTTGAATCATTGTTTTCCTGAAAAATTCAAGAAAGAAATACATTTAAAAAAAATCATTCTATCAGTTTTGTTAGCTCGCTTTTGATTGAACAAGACATTTGTGACCATCGAAATTTTTTCGGAGTCAAGATTTTTGATCAGATATCTCTGAGGGAAGTGCTATTTGTTCGAATGATTTGTACTGATCTGCTAATTTGCTATTGAAACCCCTATTTTTAACTTTTTAGCGACAATCACCCCCTTGACGAACCATTTTTTATTTATAGAATTATTTTGTTTCAAATTATAATTTCAAGTTATAAAATTTAAACTGCATGTAAACAAGCTTTGAAGCACTCACGTCATGATCAATATCGTCCTCATCAATGTCGTTTAACTCCTCATCTACTTGATCTTCAAAGTCATCGACATCATCATATAGATCACTCTTAAAAAAAATTAAAGTATAAAAATATTTTTTAAAGTGGATATGGTCCCACAATATCATTAAAAAAAAGATTATGCAACATTTCGGATACTGGAATCATCTTCGATATATCAATGAACATTATAAATAAACTCTTATTTTAACGCTAACTAAAAATGAATGATCCCAACAAAAAAAGTTATTTGTATATCCTATTCCGAGTACTGTAGATCAAAATTGCCTAGGTAAAAATACAAACCAATTGTGTGTTCAATTCAGGGATTTGATTTGTTGGTTGGCCTGCGTCTCACTCTCGTTTGTATTTGGTTTGTATTTTACCTTTTAATTTTTACCTTGTAATTGGTTTGTATTTTTACCTAGACATTTTTGATCTACTGTACTCGGAATAGGATATGATATACAGTATATCCTTTTAGGAAGAAAGTTGTTATTATCTAGTTTGGTCTGGTACATTATGTACGTTAAGTTGTACAAATGTACTAGACCAAACTAAAAAATAACAACCTTCTTCCTAAAGGGATATTCTGGTGTGTCACCTGTCAATTTGACCGAGAAAAAAGTTGAGAATTAAATGAATTTTTTTGTATCTGACTTGTTCCTTAGTTAATTCTAAGCAAAAAATTGGCTTATGGCTTTTCGAAATTTCAACTCCCTAAACAATTATCAGGAATTGCATCCTCGGATTTTGAATAGCCCTCTTAGTCTTTATATTAGCCTCGACAGGTGACAACCTAGTATATTCACACTATTAACAATTTAAAAGCTTGATAAAAGTCATGCTGAAAGCGTGAAGATGATTGGCTTGAGAATTTTTTTTAGCTTTAGTCTAAAATGCTTTACTCAATTAGCCTACTGGATCATCCCCACCAAATTGGGCTTCCCTACCGCATTCTGAGTTTTAAACTATGTTATCGTATGTTTTACTATGGCATTTAATGATCAATCATTTTTATTTTGTCATAACTTAAATCTATTGTTTTCTGGCTAGACTTTTACAAATGACTATACGATATCTATGACGGTACTTGCTGGGGCTTTCATGCCACGTTTTAGCCAAAATTTTATATAATCCGGCTTGTGAAAACGACTTATCAAATTAAGTTTTTCGACACCTCAAACTGAGCACAAATATCTTGTGAATAATGAAATATACTAAGTAATACTATAGTTAAAGAAAAGGTCCAAATCGGACGATTTTTTTAAGATTATTCAAATTGGTTAATTATCAGTTTTTGTTCAAAAATTGGAAACAATAGTCTGATTTGGACCATTTTATTTTCAATTCATTTTTCTTTAAATATTCGGGCTCAGTTTGGCCATCTGAGAACTCAATCGGATGAGTTGTTTTCAAAAGCGGAATTATATAAAATGTTGGCTAAAATAGTGGCATAAGAGCCCCAGCAAATACCGTAATAGATATAGACTATATCATATAGTCCAATTCATAAAAGTCCCTAATAAAAACTGGATTTACCGCTGGGAACTCCTAATTATGATCTGAGCTTTTTTAAGTCAAATCCGGATGTGACATCATTCTACATGATGTTAAATTATAATAACAGGCTGTCATGACATGTCACATCCGGACTTAAGGGCCTCGGTGCATTTTGACAGATTTGCCACTTCGAAATTTTCGAATAAAAACGTTTTCGAACACAAGTTGCCACTTTTTAGCTTACTTTGTATAATCAGAATTTCTTCAGATTGATTATTTTTACTTTATAAATCGTCTTTTGCTATCGAAGGTGTCTAAATTACAGTAAGATTTATTTTCTTTTTTTTTATTAATTAGGAGCCTTAAAAAACGGTCATGTCCACCATGGAAAATGTATTAAGTTTAAATCCATACGATTTTTAAGTCAAAATAAAAATTTAAATTTTTCAAAAAAGACGAAAAAAAACGAAATTTTAGCACATCGAAAGAAAATTTTTTTTTCGTGAGTTTAATAAAATAAATTAAAAATGGTGGACAGGTTGACTTACCAATTTGGCAAGTCTTGATGAAATAAAAAAAATTTAATTCTGGATAAAAGAGGGCTTCGGTGAATTTTTGCCAAACCGTAGTTTCGTTTCAAAAGCTATGATTCAGGATATAAACAAGAGCGAAGAAACGAAACCTAGGCATATTTCAATATAGTGAAAGTAGCTATTCCCAATATTTTCAGCTAAGGATTCCAAAAAAATTAGTTTAAAAATTTTGGAAAAATTAATGAGGAAAATTTTAAAAATATTTCTTGTTATTTTTGACCAAAAATCACTCAACCATGTCATATGATTTTTCAAAGAGCATATAAAAAATATGAGGCCATCTAGTCGAAAAGTTAAAGTAGCCATTTTGTAGAGTTTTTTTCGTTGATTTGAAACAAATATTGAAAGAAAATTTTGAATGAAAAACAAAGCATTTTTTCATAATGTTCAGAAGTTTTATCGAAAATTTCTCATAATTTGTCAAATTCGAAAAGTTTAATTCGAACTCAAAATTTTCTTAAAAAGCCAGAATGCAAAAATTCGCTGGTTACAAAAGTTGCCTGCATTATGAAACATCACTTTGATGGTATATTGAGAAGAATATATGAACTCAGTAAAAAGTTTTTCATCAAGAGCCCATATCCGTATCTGTCAAAATGCACCGAGGCCCTTAACTGAGAGGACTTTAACTGAGAAAAACCATTGATAATAATCTGCAGTCTACAGCGTTAATTCACGTTTTTAGTGATAGTGATCATTCTTTAGAATCTTGAGTCTTGACTAACAAATAATCATAATAAGAAATGTACAAAAATTTTAATTATATTTTTGGAACTTTAGGCTTAACTACAACTTATTGGATACTGATTTGCAAACTAGACTGGGAGGTTACTCAGCCAATTAGCGGCACTCTTGAGCCAACTACATAGTCAAGTGTAACTCACTTCTTACCCGCAAAAATGGTCTGATATCATATACTATTGTATAAATTAAAATTGCTAGTATAAACTAAATGTATACAGGATAATTTATACAATAACTTCAAGTGAAACTTTTCGCGTACATACGTTGCTCATTGATTGCGTAAGTCACGTATTTTTCAGCTGTAGTTTCAAATATTTTTTGTTTTTTTTAGCAAAAAAACATGAATAGCTTCCCCTCTTATTCACTGTTATCTCTCGACAAATTGAAGCCTCATGTGATTAACCTTGAACTTATGAATGTGCCATAATTATAAGTATAATAGCACTGCTACTCGTCACAAGTATTCATAACAATAATTATGCTATCTTTTGAATAATGAACGTTTATGTATGTTGTAGCCAGTTAGGTGTTTTTTTCAAAAAAAAATTTTGTTAATTATTCTAGATCCTTATTTGCATATGATTTTTGAACTACACCAACTTACCATTTAAGGAAAGCTCTTGTAATGGAAACCCATCACCATTTAATGGAAACTAATCACCCTTTAATGAAAATCCATTACATTGGTATATTAAAAGTCAGTAAAATACAATCCTAATTTGGGGGACCATTATTTGTGGAGAAGACACATGACTATCCATTTAGCTTGAAAATACCGCTGATTGGCCAATTCGCCCACGCCAAACCGTACGCAGAATATGGCTAGCCAGATAAGTTTGGACAAATATGCTCAATAACGAAACTTTCATTTATTAAACTTCGAAATCTAAACAATTCATTTTCATTCTTTAAGGGTATGGTGGTTCCTAATTTGACATTTTCTCGATAAAATATTAGCCAAACAGGGCCTCGAGGATATAATTCAAATGAACCAGTTTGTAGAACTAGCCTTCATCTTGCGTAATAGATGTGTCAAAACTTTTTTGCATGAATACACTCCCAGACACATTAGCGAAACAGGGAGACCTAAGCCAAAACCGCAATTCTATCTTCTCTGAGGTTATATTTTGAAATAAACCTAAATTTTAACATAACCTGCATAATTAGTATACAAAACTTATGTGGAAGCGTTTTTGTCGATAAGTGCTTTAGGTTTTCTAAAATATGATAGACCGCCGTTTTTTCACATTTTCCATCGGAAAATTTTTGCAAAATGAAGCTCAAAACAATATAAAACTTCTGTGGAAGCGTTTTGTTTTTAATTTCGACCCCAAACTCAAAATATGACTTTTTCAAGGTCACGTGAAAAAATTTCCGGAAAAAAAAGTGCTTCGATTTTTTCTAAAGTAGGATCAAAAGATAGCTGGGGAAACACTGAAGAGAAAATTGGCTTACGTCAACCCGATATTTTAAAGTTTCAGTGGTCAAATTGACACAAACGTTATTTTGAACTTAATTTTGAGAAAAATACTTCGTAAAAAATCGAAAAAACGCAAAATTTTCGAATTTTTTTTGTTCTTATTTGGGTTGTTTTGTGCTTTTAAAACATCAACGACTGATTTGGTGCATTTTTATGACATAATAACTGCTGAAAATGTAGGAACCATTATACCCTTGAGACCTAAAAAACAATTTTATTTATAAAATTTTTGAAAAAAATATTAATTTTTATTCATAAAACCTTCTAAAAACTTTTCATTCTTTTTGTTCAGTAAAAAATAAAAGCGTGTGGGCTTGTCTTGGCTTTTCTTTTTATTCTCACCTTATTCTCAATAACCATTTCGGATGAAAAAGGAAAAATTAATTTTAGTGTTTTCACAACTTGACGTATAATAACTATGGCTCACAAATAAGAAGCCAATGAAATTTTATCATTCGTGCCTCTAGGAAAATCACGGGTAAGGCCAACTTTATTCACGTTAAGGGGGTAGTGTCTGTGAAAGTTTTTCTGAAAGAGAGAGTACTATACTAAATCGATGAAAAAAAATCGATTGGTGATGATTTCGCGACTTTTTATAAAGTGGTTCTCGTGCTAGCGCCGTCTCTAGAATTTAACCTATTTTGAGAAAAATCACTCTCGCTGTCTAACCAGTCCATTATTTTCTTCCCAAATAAACTTACTTAGTTTTAATATATTTGCACCTAATTTAACGCGATACTTTATATTTTTCTGTTTTGTGTCTAGTAAGACAAAAATGAACGTGTAATTTGTCTTCATTTCTTCAGAAAAACATTTTCCGGGATTTGATTAAAGCCTAATTATTAACACCAAATTGAAAATTAGATCATTTCCCGGCTATTCGAACAACTATCACTTGAGGTTTTGAAGGCCTCACGAAAAAAATTTTATTTAACTGATTTTTATTTAAATATAGCGCTAAAAAATATGAATTATCTGCATTAATTATTATGCGTATATTTCGTTTTTGATCACAAAATGAAAAAATTCCTACACCGGAGTAAAGATCCGAAATTGTATAAGGAAATCGAACCTCCACAAAAATTATTTTAGTCTGGTGAGCAGTTTACTTTCAGAAAATGTACGCCTAGAGTGGACAAATTCAATTTGTAGTTACTACTGTATTTTCAGTTTTTTCAAAAACTAAACCGGAGCATTATTAAGCTTAGTAAATTATAGGGCCTTTATTTTACCTTAATAAATGAACTTGATCTGATATGCTACTTAACCAAAAAATGTTACCCTAGTTTCAAGTTTGGCGCCCAGTCTGGTGGGAAAGACCACTTGAATGAAAAGTCGCGAAACCAATCACCAATCGATTTTTTTTCGTCGATTTAGTATAGTACTCAGTACTTTCTTTCAGAAAAACTTTTTCACAGACACTACCCCCTTAAGGGAGTAGTTCGCGCAAAAAAAATCGGAAGATATCAAGCAAAACTAAGTTGTTCATGAAAAATGAATGAACGAACTTTCGCTTTGATTTTATGTATCGTTTTAGCGCTAAAGAGCTCCGAACTTAAAATTTCAGAATCATTTTCTGCTGACGTATAAAAGATATGGCTTTAATTATTTTTGTATGAAATGAAAATAATCAGCTCGAAAAATTCTTCCGAAAAAATTTTTAAATGTTATTTGATGATTTAATAACCTCAATATAAAAAAAACATTACAGAACCATTTTCTCTGAAATTGAAAAAAACAATTTACGCAAATTATACTATATGAGTTAATTACGTTTTACTCGTGATACCGCACCCAGTCAATAACAAGGTGAAAAACAACTGAAAATCACGTGATTTTCTCAACCAATACATGCCGCTATATATATATCGCAGAAAAGTTAAACTATAATTTCGGTTAGCACGAAAATGCTCAAGCTCGAAAAATAATTATCGTAAGAAATTATTTTCAGTATAGACATAATTGCCATCTTATGGCGCTCATAATAAATATTCAGAGAGTCATCCAGGAATTTCAATGTCCCGTAAAGAAACTTAATTAATCGTTAACTATTATTAATTATTTTTTCAATTATGTGTGCTTATTTTATATAATTGTACAATAGAAATCACGAATCAAGCTGATTTATGTTTTCTCACTTATTCTCTAAACAAATCTTAATTTTTTTTTTGCATTCACTAGTCCCTTATCATAAAATTTTTTTTCTTGGGATGCTAAAAATATTTATTTAATTAATCAAACATACGTAACATCAAAAAGAAAGTAAGAATGTTACTGAAAAATGATAGAGAAATTTAATTTGTAATTATAATGCTAATAGAATTATGCTATAGCTTATTTATCGCAGTTTGTCATAAGGATTAGGAAAAATAGAAATAAAAATTTGTAGGTCCTTTTGAGTTTGAAAAATATTGCAATTCATTTGAGTTAAACCCCAGGATTCGAAAAATACAATTCAAATTTTTATATAGTGACATTATTAAATACTATTAATAAAATGAGGCTGTGAACTCGTATGCTCCGCAAGTCTCTTTATCTACTTATGAAGCGTGGGTACAAAACGCAGGGCAAACCGCGCCAAAAATAAGTTTAGCCTCAAGGTAAATTGATATCAAAAAATTCGAAAAGTACTCTGATAAGTTTCAAAAATTACCACAAGATCTTCCATAAAATTCGGGCTGTTTGTCTGAAGTTTCATTAACAACATCATAAATTCACATAGTGAATATTAAATAATGGATTGCAAATTCATAAAAAAAGATGGCAAAAAGAGTTATGATCAACAATTGAATATTTTGTGATTGCGAATGCTGATCTTTTTATAACAATGAACAAGTTGAATATTGGAAACCTTATTTTATTTAAAAAATTGGGCGTCGTCAAGAACTCTGATTAATTTTTTGAACTGATTTGAGGAGTAATTTTCCACTGATTGCAGAACAAAACTTTATTTTTTTTAATTCGTATATCCGCTTATATCGTCGATTGAAAATAAACTGATTATTTATAATAAGATATCGATTTCATATCCCTTTTTTGAATCCATTTTTAAAATTTTAATGCTTAAGGGGGTAGTCGTCGCTACTAGATTTCGCTTAAAAGTTGAGAGTATACTCAATCGGCCAAAAAAATGACAATGAGTTTGGTCTAAGATTTTTTTGATTACAAGTTTAACCGCTAGAGGGCCTCAAAGACCGAATCTTGAAAATTTATCTCCTCCTTAAATACAAATAGGATCAACTCAATTTGCCAGTAACTGAATTGCTATCAAAATGAACAAGATATGTCCTTTTTGAGAACGTTTTAAAAATCAAATTATGTTTTCAGTATATCAGTGGCAAGACAATTGTCTAGGCTTTGTTCTCAAGTCTTTTTTCTGTAGCTGAAAGAACACTTTATATTTTTTATTTTAATTTAAATACTTTTATTAATTTGACGCTCGCTATAATTCTGATAAATTCACGTGGCTTCTAATATTCTGCACGTGTGTTTTGAATTGCAACAATAACTCTGGCTTTTAGCCGTTTCAAACTTTTTAACTCATATACTATTTGCTATGGCCTTAGAACAATACGGTATTGTCAATACCTTTTCAACGATGGTCATACGTGCTTATATCATCAGTTTTTAACTATTTTATTACCATATTTACTAGTATAACTTTATTTACTACTAAGGAAGTGTAGTTATATATCTGAGATATAATATCTTAGCCTTTTTTCATCATGACGTGGAAGTTGTTTTGATGTCTAATACGATAATGTCAAGTTTTTAATAATAGACTAAATAAGGCGGTTGAATATGGTAGCAAATTCACAAAAAAAATAAGGCAGAATTCCAAGTGGAAACAAAAGGGCATAGTGTATTTTTCTGTGTGGTTCTACCGCTGCACAAACTATGTATGAATCATATATGTATAAAAAGGAGATCTCCAGGTTCTCCATAATGGAAATTTGCGCGTTCGACCCTTTTTTCGACGCTCTTATTTGTCAAACGCGACGAATCCAATAATTATATCCAGAATAAAAAGATTATCAAAAAGAGAGTGAAAATTGTGTTCACTGTTCGTAATTGGAATTAATACAGGGCAGCGTCATTTTTAATTTTTACATCAAGATAGGAAATAGCATATATATCCCTTATTCACACTTTTGTTAATATCCCGGCCCTACTACTTAAAAACACACTACGTTTCCTAATCAGGGCGGGGATATTAACAAAAGTGTGAATAGGGGATATGATTCAGATAATTCACAATTCGGTATTTACAAGCGGAAATGACGCCGCGTCATAAAAATACGGTCAATAAATTATGTTAATTAATTATAATTTGTACGAAAAAAAACAAAAATTGACGACCAATTTGATCATAAATTTTTAAAGTAATTTAGATTTATTACTACTGAATTAACGTGAAAAAAAGGTTTGCATTGAATAGATATTTTTCTAAATTATTTTTTTGGCAATTTCTTGAGATTGTATCAAGCCAAACTATAATCACCTTATTTTGTTCAATTGGTTAAAATCGCCCCTACTTGTAAATTTTTCTAGCCATAAAATTTTTCTGGCGCCCCTCCGTAAGCCTAAATTTATTCCAAATCTGCCGACACTTGGCACAGAGCTTAATTGAACCTACTTTTGTACTCTCTAACCCACTCTACTTTTTTCGACGTCAACTTCCGTTTTAATATCCGATTATATCATGGCCTGTTTCTATTTTGGTCACTTTAGGCACGAGGGAGTTAAAATTTCAAAATGGCATGAACCAATTTTTTGTTCCAAATACACTAAGGAACAAGATATAATAACTTAAAATTCCTGGTTTTGACTTTCATCTCGGCTTATTCTCAACGCGTAACACCCTAGTCTAGGTATTGAAAATTTTTTTGTAAAATTTTCGTTACTTTCTGTTCAGTTTTGTGAAATTCTCGGCCACCCTACCATCGAGCAATAAACAGCTAACCGATAACAAGGTCGTATAATCACTATTGGATCGTATAATTACGTTAGTATTCATGGCTATTAATCAGTTTCAGACAATCAATTTGTTTACACCTCACGGTATACCGCGGTACACGGTGCTTTTTTTGAGGGCGTATGGGACTTCATGAAACTATTATTATAAATATAAATAAAAGCAGGGTGGGGTGAAGCAACATCGGGAGAAGCATTTTTTCACCGAGGGAAATTTCAGAAATCCTGCTCTGTGATTGGTTTAGCGAGGTTTTCATTTTTAATTTCTATTTTTAACCCATTTATTGCAATTTTTGAAAAAAAGGCGGGATACACTTTTTTGCAGTGAATTAAAAATATTTAAAGTTATAGAAACTTTGAAAAAAAAAATTCATACAAAATGATAATATAACTTTTTTTTGTGATGACACATTGACCTACTCGAAGACATTTTTGACGCCCTCCCATACGCCCTCAAAAAAGCACCGTGCGGTATAATTTTCATATAATTCACTTTCATATTACTGCAGTTTTATAAGATTACCGATTAAATATATGAATTTATCGCCCTCGGCTGACAGATAATGACTTTTTGAATGATGCAAAATGCTAGAATATCAATGGGTGGTCGTCTACCGTATGGCTTATACGACACCATTAGAATTAATTCAACTTATTGTCATTTTTGGCATTCTGTAATATTCACGTTTGTTTAATTTTGCTTCAAAAAAATTTAATCCCAATATCGTCGAAAAACTTACTCAATTTCAGAATTTTGGCTATATTATTGCTAGTGAATGAGGTCTTATGTTTGTGGCTGAGAAATTTCCAAAAAATTCTCAAAAAAATCAAAATTTCGAATTTTTTTTTTTGAAATTTTTATTATTTTTTCTATATCAGTTTATGCTTTCTTATCGTTCCCTAGCAATTTGGTGCTATTTGTAGACTTCAAAATAAATTAAAAACAGTACGAGTTGTTGTGCTTATTATCGTTAGCTGAACCAGAATAAATGAGTATCATAAAAGCTCATTAAAATCATTTTTTATTTATTTTAGGAAAAGTATTGGAGTTCGAACTTTTTATTTTTGAATACGTAAATGTTTTCAAAAAAATTCAAAGCATTTAAAAAATTTTACGCATTTTTCGTCCAAACATTTTTTCTGATCAAGTTTTTGGAATTTCTGTGAAAAAAATAGACCCACTATTACTTTTTCCATGCATGTCTACATATCTTCTTCTGACGCGCTGTTAGAAAAAATCATAATGTTTATTTGTCATTTTTTGTCGACTTTTATAGAAATATTATAAAAAATTTTCTGCAATCAAGTCCAAAAATGTTATTGTATTTTGAAATCTCCTTAAAAATCAGGCCGAATCACTTGTTGAAATGTTCTGGTATCTATCTTGGTTTCCGTATTTCAGACGATGGAAGGGTCAAGCGCATATCGTTTCTGAACTACTGATCAGGGTTGTAAAAGGGACAGGGATGGATGGGGATGACGGGGATGGGATGGAAAGGGATGGGATGGATAGGGATAGGGATAGGGATGATTTGAGGGGAGCCATCCCCAATCTTATCCCTTTTTATCCCCAATTCCATCCCCTCCCATCCCCATTTCATCTCCCTTTTTAAGATGAAAATCTTCGTTATTATAAAAAAATGTTTTCAGTATTTTTTATGTCGTAGAATGACCCAAGGCAGTATGTTATTTTTTAGGCAAGATTGGTCTCACTAAGTCAGTAATAACAGTAGGGTATTTTTTTCGATAATTTTTTATTTAATTTGTTTAATTGATAGCGTTTCCACCCATTAATTTCGACTTATAAAATAATGGTGGATTTTCCGGAACTTCTTGAGGCTGAATAATATTTGGCAAATGGAAAAAAGACAATATGAAAAAAAAATTGTGGTCGTCACGTGATCAAATATAGCCATTTTTCGTTTTTTCAGTAATAAATTATATATAAACAGATGCCCAAATCGGAAGTTTTTTGGTCAACGCCACTTATTAATGAAATTAACACACTTTTTGTAAAAAAAATTCCGAAATTATGATTTTTTGCCTCCCAACCTCCATTTTTCAAGAACAAAAACGTAAAACGTAAGAGAAACGGAATTTTTTCATCAATTTTTTTTTCGAGTCGCAGAAAAATACTTAAAAAATTCGAAAATTCACCAAAAAAATTGAAGTTTTCGTTTCGCTAAGCAAGTTAAATTAAAACCACCCTTGATACTACCTCATGAATAGTTCCAGTGTATTTATCTCAATAACTGCGCAGTGCTCCGTTAAACTCAATACTTTTTGTTTGATTCAGTATATCTAATGGGAATCAAAAGATATTTTTAAATACCTACAAAATATCATTATGAAAAATCACGTTTTTTTTTAAACATTGAGAGTTTTCTTGATTCAATGAAATTATTTGATGGATTATTACAACATAAATGCAAATCTTGTATAAAAGTACACTCTGGCATGATTTTCACATTATAAATAATTTTCAAAAACCAATTATTTTTGTCCTAAACCTTTGGTCAAAAATATTTGAATTATTTTGAAGAATGTTATTCATTTCTATTTCAAGAACGGCTCAAAGTTATTTGTCTGGAATCATAGACTGAAAATTTTAAAAAGTGCCACCTTTATTTTCTTCAAAATATGTCTTCGTTTGTTATCTTGCTCATGTTTATACTCTATCATCATAATTTTGCATCGACATAACGGTTTTGGCGAGAAATTTTCTTTATATTTTATTTTTTCTTCAATAGTTTTTTTTTTGAATTTTACAATTTCTCACAAAATTTTACATTTTCTCAAAAATTTGACAATTATCTGAAAAATTGGACAATTAATTAAAAATTTAGACAATTTTTATAAAAATTGTCGAATTTCAAATAATTATTAAATTTTTGGAAAAACTNCTCTGTGATTGGTTTAGCGAGGTTTTCATTTTTAATTTCTATTTTTAACCCATTTATTGCAATTTTTTGAAAAAAAAGGCGGGATACCACTTTTTTGCAGTGAATTAAAGAATATTTAAGTTATAGAAACTTTGAAAAAAAAAATTTCATACAAAATGATAATATAAACTTTTTTTGTGATGACATTTGACCTACTCGAAGACATTTTGACGCCCTCCCATACGCCCTCAAAAAAAGCACCGTGCGGTATAACTTCATATAATTCACTTTTCATATTACTGCAGTTTATAAGATTACCGATAAATATATGAATTTATCGCCCTCGGCTGACAGATAATGACTTTTTGAATGATGCAAAATGCCAGAATATCAATGGGTGGTCGTCATACCGTATGGCTTATACGACACCATTAGATTAATTCACTTATTGTCATTTTTGGTCATTCTGTAATATTCACGTTTTGTTTAATTTTGCTTCAAAAAAATTTAATCCAATATCGTCGAAAAAACTTACTCAATTTCAGAAATTTTGGCTATATTATTGCTAAGTAAATGAGGTCTTATGTCTTGTGCGAAGACAACTTTCCCAAAAAATTCTCAAAAAAATCAAAATTTCGAATTTTTTTTTTTTGAAATTTTTATTATTTTTTTATATCAGTTTATGCTTTCTTATCGTTCCCTAGCAATTGGTGCTATTTGTAGACTTCAAAATAAATTAAAACAGTACGAGTTGTTGTGCTTATTATCGTTAGCTGAACCAGAATAAATGAGTATCATAAAAGCTCATTAAAATCATTTTTTATTTATTTTAGGAAAAGATTGGAGTTCGAACTTTTTATTTTTTGAATACGTAAAATTTTCAAAAAAATTCAAAGGCATTTAAAAAATTTTACGCATTTTTCGTCCAAAATTTTTTCTGATTAAGATTTTTGGAATTTCTGTGAAAAAATAGGCCACCTTTACTTTTTCCATGCATGTCTACATACTTCTTCTGACGCGCTGTTAGGAAAAAATCATAAATGTTTATTTGTCATTTTTTGTCGAACTTTTAGAAATATTATAAAAAATTTCTGCAATCAAGTCCACAAAATGTTATTTGTATTTTTTTAAAATCTCCTTAAAAATCAGGCCGAATCACTTGTTGAAATGTTCTGGTATCTATTTGGTTTCCGTATTTCAGACGATGGAAGGGTCAAGCGAATATCGTTTATCTGAACTACTGATTCAGGGTTGTAAAAGGGATAGGGATGGATGGGGATGGAGGGATGGGATGGAAAGGGATGATGCGGATGGATAGGGATGGTTTTGAGGGATGGCCATCCCCAATCTGATCCCTTTTTATCCCCAATTCCATCCCCTCCCATCCCCATTTCATTCCCTTTTTAAGATGAAAATCTTCGTTATTATTAAAAAAATGTTTTCAGTATTTTTTATGTCGGTAGAATGACCCAAGGGCAGTATGTTATATTTTTAGGCAAGATTGGTTCTAAGTCAGTAATAACAGTAGGGTATTTTTTTTCGATAATTTTTTATTTTAATTTTGTTTAATTGATAGCGTTTCCACCATTAATTTCGACTTATAGAAATAATGGGTGGATTGTTCCGGAACTTCTTGAGGCTGAATAATATTTGGCAAAATGGAAAAAACAATTATGAAAAAAAATTTTGGTCGTCACGTGATCCAAATATAGCCATTTTTCGTTTTTTCAGTAATAAATTATTATATAACAGATGCCAAATCGGAAGTTTTTGGGTCAACGCCACTTATTAATGAAATTAACACACTTTTTGTAAAAAAAATTCGAAATTATGATTTTTTGCCTCCCAAACCTCCATTTTTCAAGAACAAAAACGTAAAAGTAAGAGAAACGGAATTTTTTTCATCAAATTTTGTTTTCGAGTCGCAGAAAAATACTTAAAAAATTCGAAAATTCTCAAAAAATTGAAGTTTTCGTTTGCTAAGCAAGTTAAATTAAACCACGTGATACTACCTCATGGTAAGTTCCAGTGTATTTATCTCAATAACTGCGCAGTGCTCCGTTTAACTCAATACTTTTGTTTGATTCAGTATATCTAATGGGAATCAAAAGATATTTTTAAATACCTACAAAATATTCATGAAAAATCACGTTTTTTTTTAAAACATTGAGAGTTTTCTTGATTCAATGAAATTATTTGATGATTATTACAACATAAATGCAAATCTTGTATAAAAGTACTACTCTGGCATGATTTTCACATATTAAATAATTTTCAAAACCAATTATTTTGTCTAAACCTTTGGTCAAAAATATTTGGAATTATTTTGAAAATGTTATTCATTTCTATTTCAAGAATGCTCAAAGTTATTTGTCTGGAATCATAGACTGAAAATTTTGAAAGTGCCACCTTTTATTTTTTTCAAATATGTCTTCGTTTTGTTAATTTGCTCATGTTTATACTCTATATCATAATTTTGCATCGACATTACGGTTTTGGAGAAATTTT
>SCLH01000261.1:57605-89941 GCA_004367855.1 Oikopleura vanhoeffeni | reverse complement strand
TCGGCCTTCGGCCGATTTAAGGCTTATTTTTTAACAAATTTGAATATTAAACATAAAATCTTCTTTTATCGGCCTTCGGCCGATTTTAAGCTCATTTTTAACAAATTTAAGGCGTCAAAAACCACTCTTGATCCGAAATTTTCAAATTCATAGGAAATTTTTATTGGGTGCTCATTTTTTGCTCGGGAGGCCTTAATATCATGCAAGTTTTGTATTTATTTTCCTCAAAATTTTTTTCTCATTTCTTTCAGATTCTCATATTTTTTCTAAGTATTGAAAATTTGGTAGCAAAAATTTTTTTTGAAATTTTTATTGCGAGCGTTTAAGGGAGTGGGTGTCGCGAATTTGAGCCTCTTCCGAGGCCATTTCCCGCCAAACTAGCAAATGTGATATTCCAAAAACATTTGTAACTAACAGAACCAACCTTCGCGGTAATTTGAAACTTAACAGTAATCTGAAAAAATCCCACCTACGTCTACACCTACGTTTTTAAAAAACTTCNTAAGGTGTTCGGAAACAGCGATTTGATTTCTCGCAAATCTCAAAATTTTGACAAAAACGATAAAAATTATTTCCAAATCGCGAGAAAAATAATTTTTTATTACCAATGAGAATAAAAAGACTTATCAACTTATTTTTGTCCATATTTTCATAAAAAACATTCAAAAAATAATCTGGAAAATTTCATGACTGAGTCTCAAAATGCGACCAGTACTCCCTTAAGGGAGTGGGTGTCGCAAATTTGAGCCTCTTCCGAGGCCATTTCCCGCCAAACTAGCAAAAGTGATATTCCAAAAACATTTGTAACTAACAGAACCAACCTTCGCGGTAATTTGGAATTTAACAGTACTCTGATACAATCCTACCTACGCCGACACCAACGCTTTTAAAAGCTTCTAAAAACGCAGTTTGTATCTTCTCCTTCAATTTTCACCATTTCTTATTATTATTTGGTGTCAGGCTCCGGAGAAGCCTTACAAATAATGCTAAAGCGCTTTCGTTTTAAAATTTTGCTTCCAGCGAACAAAAATGCAAAAAAAAATTAAAGTTTTGAAATGGTCAGTTTGGGAGGCTCAGGCAAAAGGTATCTTCTCCACTAGTTTGAAAGATACAGTTTCGACTCATACTGCACCTGAAAGCACAAGACTTGTTTGACAATGCATTAAAAAGTTTTTTTGGAAATTTTGCTGCGGCGTCCCTTGGGGGCCATGTCAACTTTTCATTTTTAGCCAAATTGTTTGAAATGGTCAGTTTGGGAGGCTCAGTCAAAAGGTATCTCCTCCACCAGTTTAGAAGTTACAGTTTCGGCTCATACTACATCTGAAAGCACAAGACTTGTTTGACAATCCAGGAGTTTTTAAAGGAGTTTTTTTTGAAATTTTAATTCGGCGTCTCTTGGGGCTATGTCAACTTTTTATTTTGAATTTTGACAAAAATTAAGAAACCAAAAAATTGAAAATCGACAAAATGCTTGAAAATATTTTTTTTTCGTAAATTCAAACACTTTCAAGGACTTTGGTGCAATTTTAAAATTGGTAGCGTTAAAAGAAAACAAAGTAGCGCACTTTCAATTTAAATTATAAATTAATCAATTTTTTTGGTTTCGTTTTTTGGCCGCCAAAAGCAAAATTCCGAGAAAGGAGCTCTTTTGCATTATGCGTGAGGCTTTTATGGAGCCAGACACAAAAAAATAATGAAAAATGGTGAAAATTGAGGGAGAAAATGCATTCTGAGTGTTTTTTTAGGGGGCTTTTTAAAAGCGTAGGTGTAGGCGTAGGTGGGATTGTATCAGATTACTGTCAAATTGAAAATCACCGTGAAGAGTTGTTCTTCAAGATGCAAATGTTTTTGGGATATCAGCTCTACTAGTTTATCGAAAAATAGCTTCGTAAACTGTCAAAATATGCGACACCCACTCCCTTAAGGGGGTACTTGTNTTTTGAGCCAAATTATTTAAAATGGTCAGTTTGGGAGGCTCAGGCAAAAGCTATCTCCTCCACCAGTTACGAAGATACAGTTTCGGCTCATACTGCATCTGAAAGCACAGGACTTGTTTGACAATCCATTGGAGAGTTTTTTTTTTGAAATTTTGATTCGGCGTCTCTTGGGGGCCATGTCAACTTTTCATTTTGAGCCTAAATTTTTGACAAAATTTATAAACCAGAAAAAATTCTTCAAAATAATTTTCTTTGTTGATACAAACACTTTTAAGAACTCTGGTGCAATTTTTAACTCGGTAGCGTCAAAAGAAAACAAATTAGCGCACTTTAAATTTAAATCATAAAGAAATCAAAAAAATTTTTCGTTTTTTGGCTTTTCTGGCCGCCAAAAACAAAATTTCGAGTAAAGGACAATAATGCATTATGTGTGAGGCTTCTTTGGAGCCTGACACAAAAAAATAATGAAAAATGGTGAAAATTGAAGAAGTGTTTTTTTAGGAGGCTTTTAAAAAGCGTAGGTGTAGGCGTAGGTGGGATTGTATCAGATTACTGTTAAATTACAAATCTCCGTGAAGAGTTGTTCTTCAAGATGCAAAAGTTTTTGGGATATCAGCTCTGCTAGTTTATCCAAAAATAGCTTCGTAATCTGTCAAAATCTGCGACACCTACTCCCTTAACCCCCTCACACCCTTTGACTATCTNTCTTTTTAGGAGGATTTTTAAAAGCGTAGGTGTCGGCGTGGTTGGGATTGTATCAGATTACTGTTAAGTTTAAATTACCGCGAAGGTTGATTCTGTTAGTTTCAAATGTTTTTGGGATAATATTACCTAATTAATCATTAGCATAATCACCTTTGCTAGTTTGACGAGAAAAGACCTTGGAAGAGGCTCAAATTTGCGACACCCACTCCCTTAAGCTTCAAAAACACGTCCCCATTTCGAATAAAACTCGTGACTGCTTCNAAAGCTTTCTGTGAACAACATTCAAAGTAGAGCCACAATTGTGGCTCTGGTGCCTTGGCGGAACTTTTTTTTATATGCTCACAAGGGTTAAGCCTCGGATGAATTGGACTTTTTTCATACTCAGGAAGCCTTTTTTCTCGATTTTCAACACATCGTCCTTCTGGTCGTATGAACAAAAAACTTATCACAACCCAGTCACCCAAGAAATTTAAAACTTGTAGTGTGAGCAATTTTCAATTATTTGTTTATGTTGTAATTATTAGTTATTTCCTTAACGCTCAAAAGGAATGAGACCCTACCAAAACTAAGAGAATAATTATCAAAATGGGTTGGCTGTATAATACTTTGAGAAGAACACTAAAGAACACCAGGAAAAATACTTTATTAGATGGTGCAGATGGGACACCAAAAGCAGTTTCGTCAAAAACATTGGTTTTTGACGAGGAATTTGAACAAGTGGTTCAGGGATATATAAAATTGGCACTGAAAGGAAATATTGAAAATATTTATTTTTGAAAATAGAACCTGAAAATCAGAAATAAAATATATTATATTGATTGTTTTTGAGACATAAAATTATGTTGTTTTTTCTATCAAAGATAGTTTTTATTTGACGTATCGGCTAAACAGCCATTTTCAGTTGTGAGAGAGATGGATTAACAGAATTCGAAAGTTGCGTGTTTAGCGCGAAAATAATTTGAAATTATGCGAAATTTGCGAAATAAAATAATCGAGCCTCAGATAACATCATACATATTTTAGGGATAATTAATAATTTTTTTTTAATCAAATAAGTTTTATACAACGAAAAGATCGGACTATATCGAAAACGGTATCAATGATACATGTTTTGTTCAAATTATTTTTATTTCTTACAAATGATTTTATAAATTATTTTCATAAGGCACTTCAGTGAAGCGCTGAATTACTTCAGATCTGATGAAAGTCTATCTGATACCGAAATTGGCTCTTCTTTACTGGCACTATTTTACAAAAAATGTTAAAAGATTTGATTTCGCACTGTAAAATTTCAGGACTTAAAAAAAATATCATTATCTTGAAAATAAAATCTCGAAACGTTGGTTTTAAATAGATTATTCTTATTGTCAATATCTTGTAAGCTCCGACAAAATCAGGAAAAACTTCATCGAATCTAACTATTGAAATCGAGGATGACTGTGTCACATATTCGAGGACTAAGAGGTACTGCCAAGGCTGTTATCGGTTTTCAGCAGTGAAAACTTATGATAGTTATGAAAACATGAAAAAGTAAATTTTGTTCAGATTTTTTCAAAGATCAAGAAAAAATGTTCAAAAATTTCAAACTTTTTTACTGTATCATTTTACAGTATGTATGAAATTTAAATTCTCAACCATTTCTCGGGGCTTTTTCAATATTTTTGCTATAAAATTTGAGTTGACGTGAAAAATCAACCTGAATTAGTTGAATTCAGGTGCTGGTACGCTCAAACGGTATTAGCTGTAAGTTAGGAGCGTGCTTTCCGTACCCAAATTGGCCAATCGACTTTTTTTGTCCTCCCTATACTTTTGTTAAGGTGGGTACGGAACAGCACGCCCGTGCTTTCCGTACCCAAATTGGTCTGAATAAAAAAATAATGCAGACCAATTTGGGTACGGAAAGCATGGGCGTGCTTAGCGTACCCAAATGGGTACACTAGACACCGACTCGTAAGTTATAAATGACTATATTTTAGTCACGTGACAACCAAATTTTTTTTGTCATATTTTTTAGAATTAGGTAAGTAACTCACATACCGTCTGTAATTTGCCGTCAAGAAGTTTTAAAGCAATCCACCCAGTATTTTCAAAGGTCGATTTTAACGATGGAAATACTACTTATACAATACTAATCGGGGAAGCCGTTTTGAGCGATGTTCTTTCTCTCATTTGTTATATTAAATAACTTCAACCTACGCACCGCTCAGAACGGCTTCCAAGATGAGTATTGTACTATTTTTTTTAACAAATTAACTAGTTCAATGCTTATCAGGTAGACCAGATTCTTCGTAAATAAATGGCTGCATGAAAACTTGTTCCTCGGATAAGGGTTGTACTGAATTTTTCGTATTCAATGTCAAATTGAAAAAAATCTAAATTTAGAAAATGTTTAGTTTAATTGGATACCTTATGATTAATTTTCTCCACACACGCATTATTTATTAAAAGACATATTAATTTATTTATCTATGTTTTGATTTATTATCATTCTCTAGATTAAGTCTAATTAAAGCTGCAGAGTTTAAGGATATGGTGGTTTCTAATTTGACATATTCCCGATATAACATTAGCCAAACAGGGCCTCAAGGATATAATTCAGATTAGCCAATTTGTAGAACGAGCCTTCAACTTGCGAAAAAAATATAAAACCTTTTTGTATGACGACACTCCTTCACACATAAGCAGCACAAGAGCCACCTAAGCCAAAACGGAACATCTATCTCCTCCCAGGTTTTATTTCGAAATAAACAAAAATTTCAACGCAACTTGTATAGTTAGTATACGCAACTTTGTGGAAGCGTTTTTGTTGATAAATGCTATATTTATTCTAGAATATGTAAAAAGCCGGTCCAAAATACCGGTTTTTGGACTTTTTTCATCGGAAAATCTATCTCCTCCTAGGTTAAATTTCAAAATGTACTCAAATTTTTGCAAAAGCTAGCTCTAAACACACAAAAACTTTATAGAAGCGTTTTTGTCAAATATTCGACCCCAAACAAAAAATATGAATTTTTCGAGGTCACGTGAAAAAATTTCCGAAAAAAAATTTGCTTCGATTTCTTCGAAAGTGAGCTCCAAAGAAAGCTGAGGAAACACTGAAGAGAAAGTTGGCTTACGTCAACCCGATAATTTAAAGTTTTAGTGATCAAATTGACACAAACGTTATTTTTGAACATAATTTTGGGAAAAATCAAAAAACGCAAAAATTTCGAATTTATTTTTGTTCTTATTTGGGTTGTTTTGTGCTTTTAAAACATCAACAACTGATTTGGTGCATTATATGACATAATAACTGCAGAAAATGTAGGAACCTGGTTCCTGGAACCACCATACCCTTAAATATCAAAAACGCACAATACTAGAATTTACGAAAAAAATACAAATAAAATTCCTAAACATAGCACATTAAGTGCTACTTTCTCAAAACATTTTTATATAGATAAAATAATAAATCAAACATTTTTATTAGACTTTAAAATAATTTAAATGCCTTTTGGTCGATTTGGTCATTCAAAGAAGGTCGCTGAGTTCTTATAAGAAGGGCTTCAGTTTTTTCACGGTCTTTCGTGTTTCTGAATCCCCTTCCCATAATTTTAAATCTCAGCCTTTGGGGCACTCGTGTAATTTTGACTATTTCCTTCGATAAATTTTTGAGTTTCAAATTTATAAGTTTCACAGGATAATTCTATTGCCTTTTTTTGTGTTTAATTGCATTCATTATGACTTTAGCAGCTTAGAAAAAGTTGAAATACAGTTGATTTTACCAAAATATTTGTGGTTAATGTCATAATTAACGTTATGCTCAACTATATCTCGTTTAGCCTTTCCCGGTTTTAAAATACGGGACATGAGGTTACTGCTATTCTGTTAACGTGTTCACCGAGGTCCCCTTGTACCGTTCTTAAACCTGTACGCACTCATCGTACATATTGAACGAGATTGACCGTTTTTCGACCCACGAAGTGTCTGTAGAATTTTAACGCTGAATATTATTTTGAGATTCACCTATGATTATCAAAATTGTCTGAAATTTTCAAATATCGAATAAAAACTGGATTGCATCAATACCTCTAGTATACCTATCGGAAAGACAAAACAAAATATATTTTGAGTGCTCCTTTTGAGTCAGGAAACGACTCAAACACAACCCCTCTCACATTTAAGTGTGCACAATATTTGTATCGAGAATTAGCGAGAACTGAAAATTGTACGAGAATTCATAATCTAAATTAAAATGCTGTGAGATCATTTTTATGAAGTATATAGCGCTTGAAAATGAGAAACTTTTTTTTCGAGCAATTTTGTTTCACAAAACTTACGATAAAAATTATCGAGTTTTTGTTATGATTACGAATCCAATCATGATACAAATTGTTGCATTCGAACCATTTTTAAAGAATAAAATCGACTTTTATTTTGCGACGCGAGCGCTTTTACGGTGAGTTTATTGAATTTCGAAAAAAAAACCTAATTAATGAAATTAAAAATCTATTGACTATACATTTAATAAAAATCAGTTAAATTGAATCTCTGAAGGGTCTCGATAATGATAATATAATATCAACCCCACTTACCGATAAATATTTCCTAGTATAAATATATTTCTCTTAAAGTTAATTCAATCCAGCTTTAACTCTAATTATTTATTTTTTTGATATTTTTTTATTTTTATCTTGTTTTGAATGAACACCGGGCCCTGATATTCGGGCTACACGGGATATGACGCTCTGCCCAAAATGTCCGGCCTGTGGCAAGTCATCCTTTGCGATTGCTCTCTATCATTTTCAAATCATCTCTATATTATCTGTATTTTGCGATAATTATGACATTAAAGCGAGAGAAAAAATAGAAATTTTTCGAAAATTAAAATTTACAAAAATCTTGAATAATTACTATTTCGTAAATTTTTTTTTTAAATATGTGTGCCAAAAAAATTATTCAATACTTAATATGTGATTGAAATGTATAATTTGAAAATCTCTGGGTTTTGAAATAAAGACAAAAATATCGAAAATTTCTCTCCCGGGGCGCAATAGTGTGGTGTTTGACCACTTTAAAATAGATATATTGTTATTTAATAAAAATAAGGCTGAAGATAATTGTTTGAACTAAGTGCCTCAGCCTTGACTTTTTAATCGGATGAGTGGTACTGCTTTTATGATTTTTTGAAAAGTGCTCGTACAATTATGTACGAGTGGTGCGTACCGGGGTAAGAAATTATTGGTGCGTACAGGTTAAGATTTTGTTCGTCATTTTGGAAAAAATTGGGAGTACCGGACATTTGACGTAATAAATCAGAGTGAAAACTCATTTGTTTTCCTAAAATGACTAGTTAAAGTTTAATGACGGCCCTTTCAAAATCTCGGCGAAAAAACGTTCAACGAAAATAATTAACCTGAAATATAATTGAGAAACTAACGATTCATCGAGAATTTTAGTCAAGAAGTCAGTATACCATGGCTTATTGCAAAGGCTTTGAATGTTTCAAATGTCATACAGTTCCGACAAACTTGTTCAATTTATCAAAAAGAACGAAAAATGATAATCAAAATAAATCAGCTATCTCATCAAGGCAAGGTTATTTTTAATAACGAGTCCTCTATGTACCCCAAAATATTGATGCATTTTCCTTTGGCTTGATTTTACTTATGATATAGAGTTCATACTGTAGATCGGCTAATCGAAAAGAAAATCGGACATTTTACGATCAATAATCATCAATTCAGTTATATATTGAGACTAAGTTCCTGGTTTACCAGTTATTACTCGGGTTCAAACAACACAAAATTTAAAAATTCTGATCTAAAAAAATCAGACATTTTTGTTCTATGAATTGAATGATATTTAATATTAATGATATTAATAATATTAATGATATCGAATATTAATGATAATTATACTGAGTAATTATTGAGATTATAAGTAAAACCGATAGTGAATCACTATTAGTGATATAAAAAAACCCTCCAGGGTTGAATCATTGCTAGTCAAAAAGTAGGTTTCAAATGTAAGATTGCGAATCGCAATTTGCGATCTCTAGGCCTGACGATTCGCGTTCGAGCTTACTTTCAAAGCTCTTATTGGTGAACGTCGTTATTTCCGCTGCTCTCATTGGTAGAAGGCGGGTCAAACGCGAATCGCCAGTGCTAGTGATTGGTGACTACGTAGGCGTGAGAGTAAAATTGATAGTGGCCTCTTCAATAATGAGATTATACATGTGGATATTACCGTGTAAATTCCAAAGCTTTATGAAACGGAATCATAACCTTTTTCAGATCTTGGTGAAATGACGGAAAATGAAGTTTTCTACGCTGTGGGCCATAAAACATATATGACTCGGGGAATGAATTTTGGATTTAATTTAGGGTAGAAAATTCAGGAAAAACGTCATAAATTAGACAAAGAGGCTAAATCGCCCGTTAGTTTTCATACAAAAATATTCGGACTATGAGCGCATTTTTGACATGTGAATCTAATTGATCGGTTCAAAAAATAAACTTGAAATTGCGTGCGTTTTTCTTGATGTCGACGCTATTTCTACGATTAATCCCCCTTTACATTTCCTTTTTTTCTAAACTTCAAAATAATTATCTACCCTATTTCTGGGTGAAGGTTCGTGGTATGGATTTCGAGCACAAATGGAAAAACTGATCACAGGACCAGCATTAAAATTTGAGTTTGAATAGTGTGCGGCACACTGTGTGCCTTAATAAGATATTTGAAACTTGGATTCCTGTATAGGGAGTCATTAATGAAATTATATAAAGCGGTTTTACCATTACTTTTTGGTTGAAATCGATCACTTAACTTTTTTTAACTTTAAAGTTTAACTTTTCAAATTTAGGGGTCGCATCGACTCGGCAGACTGGAGTCAATTTAACTTTAATTTGTTACAGCTCATTGAAATAATTTTTATATTTAAGGAAAGATTTGAGTTTGAATTTTCATTTTTGAATTCCAAAAATTTCCAAAAAATTCAAAGATTTAAAAAAATACGCATTTTTTGATCAAATTTTTTTCTGATTTTTTTTCAAATAATTTATTGATATGCGATACAATTTGCAATCTGTGGGTAGAAAAAAACAGCCTCTTTAACTTTTTTTCATGGATGTCGACAAATTTTCTGACCGCTGTTTGAAAAATCAGGAAATTTTTATCTGTCATTTTTGTCGACTTGTTTAGAAATATTATAAAAATTTTCCGCAAATCGAGTACAAAAATTTTTATTACTAAATCAGGAAAAATCAATGACTTAATTTTCTGGTATCAATTAATTTTCCGTATGTCAACTGATGACATGGTCGCGCGATGATCATTTCTAAACTATAGATTAAATTAAAAACACTTTTTAGTACCACCGGTTTGTGCCATTTGGCACTAAATTTTGAGAAATTTTATTCTTGCAAAAAATTTGCAATAAAATTTTGGCTGTAGTCGCCTAGGCTGTTACAGGTTTTTCAGCATTGGAATTCTAGGATATTTATGGAAAAATGAAAAATTACAATTTGTTCAGAATTTTTCAGAGACCAAGAAAAAAATTTCAAAAATTTTTAAAAATCCGGGATTCTCATTGGTCGAAAATCGACTTGATGAAACTGAAAAACAGTGGTTTTGAGAGTGTTTTCCTGAATCTCCAGATTCCGATTAACTATATTATAATTTTATCGGCCTAGTATTTTGGGAGATATCGGCACTCTAAATTTCAAAAATTGCCATTTTTGAGAATTTACGACATTCGCATAAATTGTGAAAAAATCGGTTGTGAATGTGCGACTATACTGAAAAAAGCTCCGTAAGGCGCACACATAACATTTAAATATGAAAAATAAAATTGCAACGAGGCGATATCCCTCAAGCAAATGACAGAATTTTTGAAGCCATTTTTAGCTACTTATTTTATATTATTTATAGACATATTTCTCAGAAATATACCAATAATGGTCAAAATTATTAATATTCGGTATCACTGCAACGGACGAAATTTTAAGCATAAAATCGTCAATTTTCAAAAACATTTCGAATTTTTAAAATCCTGGCTTCTAATTGGTCGAATATGATTTTTTGATATATTGACTTAAACGTTAAATGTTGTACAAATTGTTCATTAAGCTTAACTGATATTAAATATAATTTAATAGGGGACGATTTATTATAAATTTATAGAGAAATTTTGATTTGAAATTTTGAATTTTTGTGATGACTCATATTTTTTGCCGAAAGCCAAAGTAAAAAACTTCAAATATGAAGGTCGTTGCAATTAATTTAGATTTTAATCATAAGCTCAGTACGTACGAGATTCAGGCTAAAAAAATGTATATCATGACAAAATTTCCACAGAACGGTTTTCTATGAAATTTTCGCAGTTTATCGATTTTGCGTAGGCGGAATGAGAATTTTCTGATTTAAAATGCTATTTTCGTACAGAAATATTGATTTTTGGAATTCAGCTATATGGAATGAAATGATCCCCATCCCTGAAATAACCCCGTTGTCAACTCAAATAAAAAATGCGAGAAGGTCGGGAATAACCTGTAACAGCCTATACTTGCCGTCATCTCTTTCGATAATCAGGACATTTTTTCATAATGAAACGCAAATGAAGGTCAATTTTTACCAAAAGAGCTGTTTTATCTATTTTTGGTCATTTGTACATCGGGTTAAGTTGGAAATGAAATCCCCATGAAAAGAGGTTTTTATGTTTTCACAGTTACTCAGTTATGTTAAAGAAAACTTACAAAAATGGTACCAATCCGCTACATCGATGCCACCCCCTTAACTGGTTTGTGCTTAATTTTATTTAACGCTTAAATGTGATTTTTTTAAAACGAAAGTGTTTGAAGAAATGATAATTTATTCGAAAAATCAAATTTTTTAACATAAAGATTCATTTTTTGTGTCTCAAACTCGAGCAAAAGCTAGTAAATATGCGATTAATTTTTTTCTGGGAGATAACGATGCTCAAAAAATTGATTTTTCAAAAAATAATTCTTGTTTTTTATCTCAGTATCTTTCAAAAATATGAAAATATAAAGTTTCGAACAGAAGTGCAAGGACGGAACCGTCATTTTGAAAAATTTTGTTTGCTCAAGTTGAAGGTTTTTTTCGATTTGGTATTTTATTTCCCGTTAATTAGGAAGTTTTATGACAATTCACCCAGTATTTTAATAGGTTGATTTTGTTGGTGAAAAGTGTCCACTGGACAGGCTAACCAGTGTTCTGAAATAAAATCGGTATTTTCCACAATATAAAAATAAACAGCAATTATTTCGAAAAAATTCTCTGCATTGAATTATTCAATAGTCAATTTAAATATCAATATATTTATTTTTCACGAATTATATTTTTGTTTGATTACAATTTGCCGAATAAGTTCCCACTTTTGTTAATGATAAAAATCTTCATAAAAATATGCTGATCCTTGAATGAAAGATAAGTTCAAAAAAGAAGCAGACAAACATGATCTTGGAATGCATAAAAGTATCGAATTGGCGAAAAGGGACAAAACATTTAGTTTTGACAGCATTATATCTGGAGAATGTGACTATAGCTATTGAATACTATTGATAATAAATGACAATGTAACCAACAAGATTTATAGAAAAATGTCTTAAATTCAAACAATAAAAACGCTCGTTGAATCAAACAAACTATATTTATCCGTTGTTTTCATCAGGGGTCGGAAGAATTAGATCAGATTGGATTGAACTAAATCGGATTGAATTGGATCGACTATTTTTGATCCGATCCAATCCGATCAAGTTTCATTTTCGGATCAATCCGATCAGTTTAATCCGATTAAGTTTTATTTTCTAGTCAATCCGATCAGGTTCTTTCAAGTCGGTCTTTCAAAAGTCGGAACAAAATTTAATTAATTATGATTTTTTCAACATTTTCAATTCCTATAACATATTTTAAGTTTTAAATCAAATTTAATCAAATTAATTTTGTTAAATAAATATTAATTTTTATCATAAATAAAACAAATTGATCGAGAAAACTTTTAATTTTTATATTTTTTTAATCGTATTTTATATTATTGATATTTTTGAAAAAAAATTTTTGTTTGATTCTTAATACAAATTTTATTTTTTACAATTTTCACTTTAATTTTTTTTTTAAATTTGTAATTTTATGAGCAAAATATGTAATTTCTTGAACATAAATGAAGAAAAATAATTTAAAAGAAGAGGGAAAGTTAGTTAGAAATGAAATTTTTGATCGTAATTTAAAATTTAAAATAAGTTTTTCAAAAAAATGGAAATAATTAATAAATAAATATCAACTCTTTATAACTATTTAAATTAATTTTCTTCAATTGTGCTATTGAGAAGTCATTATTCATCCCAAACATAACAAAAAATAGCTTACAAAAATGTAGATTTAACCGATCGGATGGTTTTTTTGAAAAAAATATGATCGGATCGGTGGCCTTCTCTAAAAAATTGGATCGGATCGATTTTTCCGATCCGATTAAATTGTGCCGAGCCCCTGGTAAGACCGACCTGCTCGTATTTCCGCCACAGAGTTTATTTTAAATTGACCAGTCAATCCATAGTTTTAAGTTTTTTTGTTCCAAATAAATCCATAATACCGAAAACTACGAGGAATTTTGAAAACCAAAATTGAAAAGCCCAAAAATTACCCGAACCGATGATATTCACCGATCAGATCGGGAAAATGTGATCGGTTCGGTTCGGATTACGATTCGAAGAAAATATGTTCATGATCGGTTTGGTTCGGACGAAAATCTGAAAAACATGTGATCGGGTTTCCGAGCACATAATCGGCTCGGGTGCTGCCGACCCCTGCTTTTCATGACGAATTATCAGAATTAATCAACAACAATAAATAAAAGTTATGAATTGTTTGTGAAATTTCTTCATTCGACGAAAAAAAACCCTAATTACTTGACTTAAGGGGGTTGATTTTATTCCAATTTAGATTCACTCGAAAAATCAGTGATTTTTCCCATAATTCAACTCCGGAAAACTGCATTTGTAAATTGAATTTAGAATATTAAAAATGATTCGGGGCGTGACTGTATTCGAGGCTTCATTTCCGGGCAAAACGACTTTGAGCAATTTTTTCAAAGAAAATTCAAAATAATCTACGAAAAAATTCTTACATTAGGGCTTTCTAAATTTTTAATGCTCCAGACCGCGGCCATCCTGAACTCCATAGGTGGTTACTTTTTTAAGTTCACCGCTCAGTTTCCGGCGTTCAGGGTATTTCGAAACCACCCACGCAGAATTTAAATCTGCTGAAATACGCGGAATCAAATTCTACGTCGCTGATATGCGGTGTCATGGGCTTTCAAAATACGTGACGCTGGAACTGACGGTGTACTTAAAAACCACCTTTAGAATATAACAGAGTCCGAGTTTTTATCGAAAAACTCCGCTGAATTTGTTTTTATACCAAGTTGTTTTAGCTTTTGAGGTTCCCGAGGAGATTCACGCTAACCAATCAGAGGCGACTTGGTTGTTAATTTAAGGGGCCGTTCAATCTCCGGGGAAACCCAAAAGCTAAAACACATTCGGTATACATACAGTATGTTTAAATTTTAACAGTAGATGCGGTTGTTCATGCTAAAAATTTTGCTTATAATTACAGCTCTCTAGCTCCATTATTCGATTATTCGATTTTTGAGACCAAAATTTGTCTATGTGCGAAAATTTTTAAAAAAAGTCCGCTTAGACAAATACGACAGTAATTTTTTACCACGGAAAATGTTTGAACACTCGGGATCCCGATCAAATCCCGATCCCGCCCGGTCCCGACCTAAGTCGAAATTTCCAATCCCGATCCCGACTCGGGTCGGGATATCCCGATCCCGTTTCAGAACACTGCTTAAGAGAGTTGTAAAGGTGGGTCTTATCCTTTGATACAGAAGAGCAAGAGACTTGATTTTTTCATTTATGAATTTCTTGTGGCTTGCCTAGTTATATGTTTTTGAAAAAAAAATTTTGCAAATTTTTTTCCGCAAATTCCTTAAATTCATGAGACCTTCAAAAGACTTTCCAGCCTATACAACCCACTTCATTTTAAAATTGTATTTATTAATTTTTTTACTTTTATAAATATCCTTTTCCCAACGGAACTCCATCTCAAAAACGTTTACTATCTCTATAGCGTGTGTCCGAATCCCACTGATGTTGTCTAAGTGATTGTCTTAGTGATTGTTTGAGTGATTCCAACCGATCAAATTAAGCGGTCTCAATAACAAGAATCCTTGNTTTAAGATGGAGTTCCGTTGGGAAAAGGATATGCAAATAAAAATAAATGGTTGAAGGGAGTATCAGACTTGTTCCGATATTCAAACTTCGGATTTTATTAGATATTTGTCTGAAAAGTTAACCAAAAGTTTTCCGTACCACCGTATCAGTCCTGGTATCCATCTGAAACATGGTTTTAACAATGTGTAGTACAACTTCATTTAGCGAGTAAATAACAAAATTTTCTGATTTCATCGTACGCTCACTTATAAATTATGAGTCATAATGGTATTTTTAGGAAATTAACAAATATGGAATTTTTGTTGTGAATTTGGCCGTAATCGGAAAGAATCAGACGTTACTTTGGCGGTTTTTTGGCAGATTTGTCGTTCGTTCAACTTTATTTAGAGCACTGATGTCAAATTAAAAAAACGATTTGTCGAAAGTAGTTGATGGGAAAATCAACGGAAAGCGTTTTTCGATATCTTAAAAACGTCTTNTAGTTATTCTATACGGCGCGCTCAAAGTTTGGTTTCCGTCTGCCATCCCAAATTCCTCCATCTTTGAAAAAAATTTGGAATTTTTTGTGAAAAATATATTTTTGCTAATGTTTTCTTAAAGCGTAAATTACGTGGAAACTAATGCAACGAAAATTAAATAATACTTATTTGATCTTCAACTTAAAAAACGATCCAAATTTTTTGAAAAAATTTATTTTTTAGTAAGCAAATTATTTAAAAAAACATTGAACTCGGCAATTAGCTTCCAAGCATTTACAAATTAAAAGATATGACCAGGGCCTGCAATAAACTGCAGTATGACTGAGTGAATGCAATAAATTGATCTTGTTTAGATGCGATTGTTCAAATGAGATTCTATGACGAAAAGATAAACCTCGGACTAGATAGATTATTTGGTTGGTTTTATACAGATAAAAATAGATTTCTTATCACCGTTTATCAAAAAGTTTTCAAACATGAGGAATATCCATGTGATCAGTGTTATCAGCTAAAAATGCGTCCGTTGAGCTGTAAATAGAAACAAATATTCTCCTAGAGAACTCATGCCGAGATGAGTTGGTTCTTATCACCAAACATTCTTCCTTGAGATTTGGGCTCAGTACAGGGTAAGCTTTCCAGGAGACACAAATGAATTTTTGTTTGTTTGTTAAATTCGAACTAATATATACAATTTTTGGAAGATTTGTCTGAACACAAAAACTTACTAGTAGTTTGCGTGAACTTTTTTGAGATAAGGTCGAGCTGAGCTGTATTTTGAAAATAACAATTAACCAAGAAAAAGATGTTAACAGTATAGTAAGGCCTCCCGAGCAAAAATCAGGTTCCCGATAAAGAGGTCGTAGCAATATGAAAATATAGGTACCAGCCAAGTATTTGGCGCTAAAAATTATGGTAGAACAATTTTATTGGAGCCATCACACTGTGGCCCTGTTTTGGATGCTCAAAAGTCAAAAATTTAGACTTTCGCAAAAAAATAATTTTCCCTATTTTGTGGTTTTCCAAATTATCGGCAATCGATTCGGAATACAATTTAAGTCAAAAAAAATATAAAAAGTTTATATCTATGGCGTAGATTCCACTAGTGGTGAAGTCCAAAAGAAGATGGTGTTAAAAATGGAAATACCTGATAACGATGTTGAATTAACTCAAAAGAATTGCTAACAAAACAATTTTGGTGCTACCACTCGGTGGCGCTGTTTCGAGTGGTCAAAAAATCGGAATTTTAGTTTCTTCAAAATATTATCAAACTTCCGGTTTTTTTCCTCGAAAATAGCTTTATTTAACATCGTTATCAGGTATTTTCATTTTTAACACCATCTTCTTTGGTACGCCGCCACTAGTGAGAGTGCGTGGATATTAAATTGTATATTTTTTCTGACTGTAATTGTATCCAGAATCGATTGACGGTAATTTGGAAAACCACAAAATTGGAGAAAATTGTTTTTTTGCAAAAATCTGATAAGTTTTAGTGTGATTTTTAATTTATTTTAGTTCGTTTTCCAACTTTTGTAAACTTTTTAAAATATAAAGGCCGAAGCAGTTTTTGCATCATAAACCATCGCGAATTTTTCCAAACCATTTTCTCACAGGTGTATTTTGATCAACATCCAGTTTAGAATGCAGTTTTTCGTACCATTATTGTAAATTTTTGACCTTTAAGAATTACCAAGACTTTTCTTTATTAAAAACGCTTAGATTCGCAATAGAATTTGCAACTGGGAAATACATGCTTTAAATTGATTGTGTTAAAAATGTGCTTGCTAATTGTGAGAAACATTTAAGGTTAATTCGATCTCATTGATTTTGATGCATTTAGATGGTAGGTGTTATGCATGATTTGCTTGGGTCCAACAGAATGACTCATACTCTCACTCAGTATGTGTACTACTTTTGAATATTTTGAGACCAAAAAAATGTTAATTCAAAATTTGCTTTGTTGAAATTATTTTGATTTCTGCCGGAAAAATTGTTTTTAAAGGTGTGATGAAGATAATTGAGAGTTATCAGAATATTTTTTTTTGATTGACTTATTTTCAGGGAATTTCTCGTTTAACCTTCTCACACCAAGAAACGAAAACTTCGCCTCACACCCAAAAGCCTATCTTAAGGGGGTGGTCGAGGCAATCTGGACCTTTTTAAACTGCGCCTTCCAAGAAGATAAACGGAGAACAGTAATAACTCATTATACTTGTATGGCAAAGACAATGTAATTGAATGAATCTTTAAGATTTAAAAAACAAACAATAATTTTCCAATGTTTTGGATAGGCTTCCAACCTCTAGAAAAGTGCCCAAAAATGAAATCTTAAATTTTGTCAGCCTTCGTCCATCGACCCAATTTTACGATTTTTCACGAATGACCATTTTATTCACGTGGAATCGACGTTCGGCCCAGAAATTTTAAATTTTTATCCTAGGTGGCGCTAAATCGGCAAAAATGATCATTTTTTTATTTTTCACAGCCATTCATGATCATTTTTTGGCGAATTTAGCGCACCCAGAAAAAAAATCAAAATTCCGGCCCGAACAGTCGATTCTCACGTGAATAAAATGGTCATTCGTGAAAAAAATCGTAAAAATTGGGTCATGGACGAACGCTGACATAAACAATTTTAAGGATTAATTCTTGGCAGCTTTCCTGGAGGTTGGACAGCCTATTCCAAACATGGAAAATAATTTTTTTTTATCTCACAGATTCACCAAGTACATTGTCTTTGCATACAAAGTATAAATGAAGTTAACTACTGTTCTCCGTTTATTCTTGAGGCGCAGTTTACAAAAGGTCCAGATTGCTCGACCCCCCCCTTAAGGCACTAATTTGACGCTTCATCAGGGAAAACTGAAAAGGATATCAATTAACTTATTTGTTAATGAATGAGGATCAAAGGATACAATTAAGTGAAATAAACACGTAACATTTTTTTAAATTTTGAAACGTTTGTGAACTAGATAACTGCGAAGGAGAAAAGAGAGGTTCACTCATCTTGAATTTCTTGAAAATAACATCGTCACAGACCTACATTTGAATATGTCATAGAGTTTGCAATTTCATGTTCCAAAAATATTATTTGAAAACATTTTATACGATAGCTGTTCGATGGTTATTTTTTCCGGTCACTTTTTTTTAGGATTTTTGCCAAAATTTCTTTAAAAACAAATAATTGTGTGAAAACGATACATAATATCGGAATTCTGAGGAAGCCAGTAATTAGGAAAATATGAGAATTCTTCAGATAATTAAGTTTATTTTTTTGCAGTCTCTATACGAAAGAATATTTTTTCACAAGTGATTTATGAAAACTCAAAATCGACTGAAAAAAAAAATATTTATTCCAAAAATTATTTTTTCGAAAGAATTGAACGGCAAATTAACCAAAAAAAGCCCGAAAAAAACAAATCGATCAAGTCGAACATAAGGTGGTACTGATTTTGAGTTTTTTCAAGCTGATTACAATATTTTCACATTTTACTGGCATATATTTTGGTCGCGCGGCGATCATGAATAATTGTTTTGTAAGCGATCGAGATAACCAATATTTCACATTCCTGAGACCAGTATAAATAGCTAGAGTTTCACTCGTAAATTTATAACTTATTTGTCAGTGGTAAAAAATGTATGGTTTTTCAAGAAATTCAAGATGGAGTGAAACCTCTCTTTTCTCTCGCAGTTATCCTAGTTCACAAACTTCGAAATTTTAAAAATGTTACGTGTTATTCACTTAATTGTATCCTTGATTAAATCAAGTGACAAATAATTAATTGATATCCTTTCAGTTTTCCGTGATAAGCGCTCAAAAGTAGTGNTGTGGTCAATAAAAGCTATAAAAGTATTCTCTATCTTCAAAACTCAGGGAGGAGTAGGCTTTTGAAGTGAAAATAGTGCCACTTTTGAAAGGTCGTTCCTGATTGGTCGGCCAATCAGAGGCCTTCGATTTGTTTTGTGAAAGCAAGATTAATGTTCAATTATCCCTAAACTGAAATACATATGTTCGTGCTGTTTCTAGTACTTCATTGAGGCGACGCTGAAAACCCTGTTTTTGGCCTTTAAATGCGACCAGTACTACCTTAAAATGTCAAATTAAGTCACCAAATTCTGTTTAACTCCCAGTGCTTGTCAAAGTTATTTACATACTGTTTTGTTTAAAATAATTTTCCAAGATTGTATTATGATTTCTCACAAGTTCTGCTCTAACCTAACTGAATGTTCACCAAAATCTTATTTAATAAAGTTTTATAATTATCGAAAAAAAACATATTCTGAATCGGGCATTCGGGTGGAGATCGATATGGATCTTCACCCCGTCTGCGATTGGCAAGCCCGATCGAAATGATGCTTAATTAATCCTCTCTCATTTGCTGTGGCACATACGTTTTAGTCAATCAGCCCAGTTCTAAAACAGGATGAGTTTTCAATCCTGATCCCGCCCGGTCCCGACTCATAATTTTGTTTTTCAATCCCGATCCCGCCCGATCCCGAGTGTTATAATTTCATCCCGGCCGGTCCCGACCTAAGTCGAAATTTCCAATCCGGATCCCGCCCGGTCCCGACCTAAGTCGAAATTTCCAATCCCGATCCCGACTCGGGATCCCGATCCCGTTTTAGAACACTGAATCAGCCGACTGAAGTATTTCCACCAAATTAAGTTATACACTCATCGGGCATTTCCTCGACATAATAAAGTATGATTTTTATTCTAATGAAAATTTTATGAGGATTATTGCTGCAAAAATAATTTGAAATTTCTCTCTGATTCTGATCATGATCTTACTCTTTTCATTCCCGATCCCGACCTTATATTATTTTGTTTTCCCAATTCAGAAAACCGGATATTGCATATTAGCGGCATGATATCCCTTTATCACCTTTTGGTTAGAATGCGTAGCCACNAAATTTTGGAAAAATATTCCAAAAAAAATATTTTTGAATTATTTGATACAAAACCTACAAGTGCTCAAAATTAAGGTTCTTAACTCGCTCGTGGTAAATCTTGAAAATCGACGGTACTGATGCTACTTTAAAGGGATGTCATAAAGGGGGATGTTTAAGGGGATGTCATAAACACGGAAAAACGGAGTCAATATAACTTACGAGACAAATAAGTCAGAACATTTTTTCACGCTTATTATAGTTAACTGAACTGATATAAATATGTTTCATGTTGGTAAAATCATTTCTATCAATTTAAGGAAAGATTTGAGTTCAAGTTTTCATTTTTCCGTTTTTCATTTTCAATTTTGTGAGTTAAAACCAAAAAAAAATAATTTTTATTTTTTTCGTAGATGCCTCTAAATTTTATGACCGCCGTTTGAAAATCATAAAATCTTTATTTTTTATTTTTTGTCGACTTTTCTGGAAATATTATGAAAATTTTTCGCAAAATGTTCAAAAATTTTTACCAGTAGTTTTTCGAATTTCCAATAAAAATCAGGCAGAATCACATATTGAATTTTCTGGTATCTATTAAATCTCCGTACATCCACTAATGGGATGGTCGCGCGATTATCAGTTCAAAACTATTGATGAATTTTTTAACACTTTACTGTACAACCGGTTAGTGCCATTAAGCACTCAATTTTCAAAAATTTCATGCAACAGAAAATTCACAATACAATTATAAGTTATAATTGAAATTTTTTTGTTATCTTGCAAGTGTGTTAATTTTAAAAGTACAACAATTTCTTGATAGTGAGCGTCTGTGACGCCACCATTTTAAGAACCCACTTTATATGTGATAAAAACCTTATCTTGCAGGTGTGTGGGTCCGTAAGCCACACCCAAAAAAAATCTCATTCTTACAAGACAGAAACGAGGACAGGTTTCAATATGTTTTGTTTTCAAATATTTAAATATCAGTCTTTTCCTGTCCGAGAGATTGTAAATATTTGTCCTGTTCTTAAAATCCATGACAGGACGGACATTGCCGACTTCTGGTCCCAGCTTATTGAAATGATTTCTTCTGTATGTACGGAATGATTTAAGTTCGGATTTTAGTTTTTGAATTCGTGATAATTTCCAGAAAATTCTAAGATTTTGAAACTTTTCCGCATTTTTCTTCCAAAAGTTTTTCTGATTTAATTGAAAAACAACGAAAACAGACATTTAAACTTTTTTCATACTCAGTACAGATCCAATTATATTTTTTAAGCGCTTGTTGGAAAATTAAATTATTTGTTTTTAAGATGTTTTATGACAATTTTTCTAAAAAGTTTTGAAAATTTTTCCCATTTCTGGTTCAAAAATATAGAAACTACTTAAATGAATTGACTAGCTGTAAATATTGCCAATGCCACACCTTTTTTTTGAAGATGTTCCTGTTTTGTTTCAACGCTATTGTTCATACTCAATCATAATTTCAGCAACAAAACTACGGTTTTGAAAAAATCGGTTGAAGCCCTTTTTTATCAAATATTACGCAAATTTATCACACCAGAACAATTAAAGTATAACTTATCAACTGATCAAGCCGTCTTGTCCACCGAATTAAATTTATTTCATTCATCTCATGAAAAAGATTTTTAATTCGATGTGGCGAAATTTCCGTTTTTTACATTTTTTTTTGTTAATTTTAAATTTTTGATTTTGACGTAGAAATCGTGTGTAAACAAATACAATTTTAGGATCGTTGCGGACAGGACCATTTTTTTGGTTTATAATTGATGGAATTGAAAAAGTTCATTTACCTTAATTTCGACCCTTCAACCGAAATTTCCCGTTTTTGAAGTGTGGTTTTCAGATGATTGACAAAGTGAAAGTAATTTATTTGAAAAAATAAGATCAAACTAAGTAAGCTTAAAGGTGGCACCTCTCATTAAAAAAACTTCTTATTCAAAAAGTTGACCTTCAAAGGAAAATAAATTGAAAAGATGCAAATCTGTCTCATACCACCGACCTCTTAATGAAGATGATTATCCAATTTTGGAGACCATAAACTAAGGTTTTTATAAGGGTTTTCTGAATTATTGTTTACGTACAAACTCAAAAAATCGACGGTTAGATAATATGTTTTCAAATAAAAACCAAAAATGGTTACAAATTGAAAATCGATATGGCGAGACAAAAAAAATGTAAGAAGCTGAAAATTTGAATATTAATGTGAGAAATCCATCCAGATGGTTAAATTTATGGAGATAACCTACCATCGATCATTTTTGAGACACTGATTTGGAGTATTAAAGTAAATTATTTCACCTTGCACCATTATTATCATAATTATTTTTAAATTTTGAAGAATGTTAAATGAATCGTTTTATGTTTAATTGGTTATTTTCAGAGATAAATCAGTCACCGCAATGCAATTTTGTAACGGAAAATTTTGCAAAATTGTAAGTTTTTTTTGCATTTTTTGGGCCGTAAAACTTCGGGCGATATTGATGACCTCTATATTATTTTTGCTGGTCATTCGTTCATAATTAACTTTATTTTAGTGTCACAGAATTGCAGTAATTGAAGAAAAAAACGATTGCAACGCGCCTCCAAAAATTCATGCATTTTGCGAAAAATTACACGACAGAAAAAATTGTTGTCAAATTTTCAATAATTTTCAAAGTTTTAGCGGATTAGTTGAAGTTAGTAAAATTCCAATGCCAGATGTTGACAAAACAATGTTCAAGATCAGCTGGTAATTCTTGATTATTTCGAAATGTTATGAAAAGCCGTTATTAAACCTTTATTTTGAAAATTTTCTTCTTTTTTTTGTTATTGATGAATTTCTTGAAAATTTTCATCACATTATAAAAAATTGAATTTATATTTGATTCAGGATGGATAACATTTGTACGATGAAACTGTCGGTGATCTTGGTCATTTTTATCATGCTATTATCAACTGTGTTCAATGGAAGTTTCGAGAGAAAAAAGATGGCCAAGCTTCGAGCTAAAAAAATGTCAAAACGATAAAGTTTAGCGAAATTATAAATCGAAGAAATAAATCGCCAATATCCTTTCCCCAACGAAATTTCATCTTAAAACTGTTTATAATCTCTAACGCGCGTGTTCGAATCCCACTGATGTTGTCTAAGTGATTTTCTTACTGATTGCTTGAGTGATTACACACCGATCAAATTTAGCGGTCCCATTCTCAAGCACCCTTGCCTATAATCATACTCAAGACAATCACTGAGACAACATAAGTGGGATTTGAACACGCGCTATAGAGATAGTAAACGTTTTTGAGATGGAGTTCCGTTCGGAAGAGGATATTGCTACCAAGTATGATCTTAATTCCGCAATCACACTTTAGATACAAATAAAATTCATATTGAAAAGAAACTTGTCATGCTTCAGTAAAAAAATATTTTCAGACTTTGGGATTATTTATTGGCAAAAATTCCAATAAAAGAAAAGCTTTCGGACGGTATTTACGTTTTTTTCTTTTCTGATCTCTGTTGCATTTCGGCTGTTCATAATGTCAAAATCGAAAATTTGATCTTCAATCGGACATTGGTTCCGACAGTATGCAGAATGTTAAAAATTTCCGGAATTTGCCTCGACTTCCCAATTTTCAACATCAGGATCCAAATTTTGATTTATTTTAAAAAATGCTTTTCTGCCAGGACGCTCAACTTTCACCGTATTTTCCGTAATTTTGGAAATTAGCGTAAATTTTACTTAACAACCAGCAAATTTATCATTTGAGCAGCTGGCCAATATTTTCTTCTTTCTTATATTTCTGGGGTAGTAGTGAAAAGGAAGAGAATCGTCTTCACGGGTGTGGAAAAGTCTGCTATTGTCACGCTGGCCATAGTTTACATCTTCCAATATGGGAGTTTGAAAACTCCCACCAGTTAATGTCTCATCCGCCAAATGCGGAATATTTAAAAGTTCCATTTTTTTGTAATTTTGAAATAATAATTTTGCCTTATATACCAAAAAATGCCCTCCTAGAGAAAATTTCAGTAATAAAAATTTCGAATTCTGGCTGAATAAATATAACCATATATAAAGTTTTGTGTACAAAATCCCCCATGAAGCAAAAGTGTTACGATAAGGATCTCCCATGGATTTTCCGGGAAATGATTAACCTTAATTGAAGTCAGATGCGGTTAAATGAGCCCCGAGTTAATCACTGCTATGATCTCGCACAGAAACTTCCCTCGCCTCACCTCCCGTCGCTCTCAAATTTATTTTCGAGCGAAAGGTAAAAACTGAGTATAGTTGCCCGCATCCGTTTTTTTCGATCTGGATTAATTTTCTGTTCTTTCCAGGTACCTGAAGACAAATAAGAATTCAAAACATGTTGTTTTTTATTATTTTTAATAGCAAATAATTATGTATATTTGTGCCTCGAAAACCAATTAAAAAAATATGACATATGAGCAATTTCATAACGTTTCAATGTATACAATATTATCGTTGATGAAATATTTAGTTTTTTGATCTTTTAAATGCCGCTGAGACCCCGAGAGTGATGAAAATCAAAATAATTTTGCTCTCTACTGGCTTAAAAACATTGACTTGAAAATGCAATTAAAAAAAATTAAATTTCATATTTCCAAAATTGCTTAAGAACCTAGGTGTCGTTTGACAGATTTGCAATTTTCAATTTTAATTACCTGATGGTGAACCTAACAACTTTCTGATTATTACTGATTAAGCAAGTTTGATGGAAAATTTTGATCTCAAAAATTTATCCAGGTAAGTATATTTTCCTGATAATATGTATTTAACTTAAGGCGATACATAAACGTGTAATTTGACACCCCAGCGGTGTCAAATTTCAAAATTTATGGTGAAAAATAATTATCTTTAAAATTTCATCTTAAAAACATGGTTTTCATGTATTTCTGTTTATTATTTAACCCCCGCACACCCTTCGACTATCTAAAGGCAACAAAATTTTCGGGAGCCAGAACGGCGCAGAAATAAAATTGTCACAGACCTACAATTCAAATATGTCATAGTTTGCAATTTTATTCTTAATTATTGTTGAAAATTTTATGCAATCAGCCGTTCAAAAATTATTTTTTCCTACTTTTTTTTAAAGATTTTCGCCAAAAATTTCCTAAAAAATTTTGAGAAAGCCAGTTTTCAGGAAAGTACTTTAGAATTCTGTTGATAAGTTTATTTTATCTGCAGTCTCTATACGAAGAATAAATTTTTCACAAGTGATTTTTATGAAACTCAAAATAATAAATAAAAATATTATTCAAAAAAGTTATTTTTTAGAAGAATTGAACGGCAATTTAACTCAAATAAAGCCGACAAAGACAAATCGATCAAATGTAAAACATAAAGTGGTACTGATTTTGAGTTTTCAGCTGATAAACAATATTTTTCACATTTTAATGCATATATTTTGACGTGCAGCGAGATATCATGTTTCAAATTTGAGACAAGCTATTAATAGCTAGAGTTTCCGTTGTAAATTTGTAACTTATATGTCATTGTAATAAATGTATGATTTTCAAGAAATACAAGGTGAGTCAGTTTATACAAAATTAAAAATTTTCAAATAATGTTGGAAAGAATTGGTCAGTTGCGGGAAAAATTTAACTAAAAAGTGAACTTAAAAATACCGTATAAATAATACGTCAATTCATCCAAATATTAAGTCCAACTAAAACGTCGTTAAACAAATCAGTAAGATTTAACAAATCCTGGACGCTCCTCTGAAAATTGAAAAAAAAAAATTTAAATTTGAGAGGGGCTTTTTTGCNGAAAGTTGGCTTACGTTAACCCAATATTTCGAAGTTTTAGTGGTCAAATTGACACAAACGTTATTTTTGAACATAATTTTGAGAAAAATACTTAGAAAAAAATTGAAAAAACGCAAAAATTTAGAAAATTTTTTCGTTCTTATTTTGGTTGTTTTGTGCTTTTCAAACATAAACGATTGATTTGGTGCATTTTTATGACCTAAAAACTGCAGAAAATGTAGGAACCACCATACCCTTAATACTTGAAAATCGAAATTACCAATTTTTGGAAGAAATTACTATTTTCTCGTTTCATTTGTCTATCTGCAAATGTTGTGCTATGACTATCGGTAATTGACCAGTAATAGTGATATGCGTATGCAACTAGAGAAGTACAAATTTAGTTAGTTACCAATGTTTATCTGGTAGCTGATTTTTTGCCCGAGGGCTTACAAATATGCCAATTTCTTTATTTTCATTTCAATTTTACGGTTTGATCAATGATCATTAGATATGGGAAAAATAAATTCGATTTTATTGTTAAATTTATGTTATCTTGTCACAGTAGTTGCCGAAAAGTAATGAATGGGTAAACAATTATTGACCACGTTTTATTTAAAGTAATAGCTAACTTCTCAGAATTTCCAAAACATGAATTGAATTATCTATGCATTTGAATTCTCTCCCACTCTCACCTTATTGCATGTTTAAACAAAATGCATATCTATCACGGTACTTGCTGGAGCTTTTATGCTACTTTTCAGCCAACATTTTTATTTAATTCGATTTTTGAAAACACTTCGTCTTATTGAGTTCTTCGATAGCTCAAACTGAGCGCAAATATTTAGAGAAGAATAAATTTAAAAACAATGGTCCGAATAAGACCATTGTTTTCAATTCATTAACAAAAACTGGTTATCAAACAATTTCAGTAATCTCATAAAAAATTATCCGATTCGGATCAATGAATTTATTTTATTATACACTAGATATTTGTGCTCAGTTTGACTTATCTAAGAACTTAATCGGATAAGTCGTTTTTGAAAGCCGAATGTTATAAAAATTTTGGCTAAAAAAAAATCTATCTGATTAATAAATTGTCTGAATTTCTGCGTAACCAACTTTCTTATTGATTTCATTTGCAACCCAAGGGGTTGTGGCCCAACTTGTGGGTGTTAAAATATAACTAATTGCAAGCAATTTGGAATCACTTTAACTTTGTAAATATTGCAGGAGTGAATACAGTTGTAAATGTTTAGGTAACTTCAAACCATGAGGAATACTTGTGAGGAAAATATCAATATTTTATAAAATTTTATAGAATTTCGATGACCAGAAGGTAATTTTTAAATATACTTAATTTCATTTTCTTTTCACTCGAATTATTCACAAGGGGCCAATATCGGTGAAAAAAACCTACGCGATTTCGCGATTTTTAGCTTCAATACTTCCTGTGCCAATATCGTCAAATGTGCCAATATCGCCGAATTTGCCAATATCGCCGAATGTTTTCGAGATTAATATCTGTAATTACTTTTTGAGAGTCATGATTGACGTCATTTTCAGGATTGACTCTCTCGAATCTAGTCATTTCCACGTTTATTTGATTGCCTTTGGTGAAGTTTTTAATTCTACGCATTTTTGTGATTTAGTTCATACGAATCTATTGTGAAACGCCTTAAAAAATATTTCGACATATAAAGTCATTTTGAACGCCTACACGTTCTTTATTTTTTGAACATAAAATTTAATTTCTATTCCCATATCGCCGAATGTGCCAATATTGCCGAATTTGCCAATATCGCCGAAATTTTTTGGCAAAAAACTTTCGGCGATATTGTGGCCCAATAATTGGGCTACCTCCTGTATAACATACGCCTTTTTATGGAAGATTTCAATAGAAAATTGTTGCGAGTATGCAAAAGTCACCAATTATCTTGTGAATATAACTGGTTAATGTCTTCATAACTATGGTTTCCGATCAGCAGTGCTGATTCAACACCCCTTGATATGACAAAGTGTTTGATAATAACCGTTATTATTAAATAACGTGTTATTTTCAGATTAAATTAATGTTTTCTGTTTAGGGGTGAAAACTTTCGTGTCTTCAATTCACTTTTTCTGTTTTTAGTCGAATACGTTATGTTTGTAAAATTGTAGTTTATGGTAACGACCGAGTTGAGTTCGGAGCTGACCGCCGCGCCAGAGTTGATGTAAACAATTCACGCGAAGACACGTTTCGCATTTTAGCGCCCATCATCCCTTTTACATAGAAACTCGAAAATAAGGTCAATTATGGAAAACTCAAAACTTTTTTTCTGACATGAAATTTTCAATCTAAACCATTTTTTAAAGAGTCATATTCTTTCATGAAAATTTCAGTAATTGAGCATTATAAATCAGGACGCTGAATGTTTTTTATTTTTGTGAATACCACTTCTGCGCTTCTATATATATGATACGGGCATTGCGCGGGATGAAGCTGTTTTCATCAGAAAAATCAATAAAAACCGTAAAGTAGGGTTTTAATCTTCGACCGATTGGCCATAACGGTCAAACCCAACTGGAATGAGAATAAAATATTAACTTATCGTGAAAAACAAGAAATTTTATTGGCACGTTTATTATAAAGATATTAAATCAATATTTTTAACAAGTGATTCATTTATTTGAAAAGATCCGAATATTCATTGCCCTGGCATGCCGTCGGGTCCCCCCTAAATTTATCTTTTTGTCAATTTTTGTATGACCTTTAAACATTATGATAAATATAATTAGACTTTTATCATAAAAAATTGCCGCAGGGACGCGTTTGAAATTGTATTATTATTTTTCTCGTTTTTAAATTTCATACTTTTAAAGGTAACTTCCATTCCTGACGTAAATTGACTTAAAACTATAATTGAATTAAATTATATTTATTTTTGTGATGATTTCATACTGTTTAATTTCGAAACGAAATAATTACAATTCATTTCGTGTTTATTATGGAAACATTATCTTGCTGATTTTGATAATAGTCTATTTTAGGAGTTAGTGCCACGATGGATAATTACGCGATTTTTTTATTTGCAGCTGGGCGGGGTTGAATAAATCAAAATAATTGCACAAAAATTACCGAAAACTAAATCAAAATATTTAGGAATAATTATGGGTTTTGCAGAGTAAGCCTGATTTATGAAAACTTTTGATGAGTTGCGAATGGTTATTGCCATTGTTTATTCAAATTAGAATATTGTGTAACGCTTAATCTAAAAAAAGTCATCGGAATTTTTTTCAGATTGTTTTATGCATTTCATTTTAAGAATACTGAATTTTAAACTTAATTTTAATTGATAAAATCGAATTCTGTCACGGGATTCTTAAGTGAGGATTCTTAATTAACATTAAGGAAATACTAATGAAATTTCATTAAATGAATACTAGTAAAATTAAATATTTGAATGAAATGTTTGCAATATAGTACAGTATGCGGCCTACTGTTTGTCATATTTTGACTACGTGATTGCCAGGTTAGAAACTAACGTGATGATACACATGATTACGACTGATGAATCATCAATGATCTATTTAAATATAAGAGAATTTCAAAAATGAAAAAATCGGTTGTAATGTGTTTCAAGCTATCTTGTAGAGAAATTTTTTTTCTGGTCATTTTAAAGACGTAGAATTTTTTTTAATAGTAAAATTTTCAAAAAAATAATTGGATTTTAAGGTCAATGTTTTCGTGATTTTACAGGTAGTTATGGGGATCCAGTTCTAGCGAAGCCGCTAGGGAAGTGCTAGAAGGCTGATCTTTTTTGGCAAGTTGAGAAATACTAAGCGTTTTTTCGGTTACCCGTTTTTTTGATTTGAGGGTCGGCGGACCAATATTTTGACCTCTAATTGACCGGTCAAAGTTCAAGGTCCAATCTCAAGTTCATCGTATAGACTTGTTTAAGGCCCCCAAAAGGAATTGAAAGGGTGTCGACTTTCTGATGAAGGCGTATTAGCAGACTATGGGTCATAATTGTACTGAAAGCGTTCGCTAGAGAGCAAAAACTGGGTCGAACACAGCTTTGACCAGTTTTTGCTCTCTAGGCGACGTGAACTTGAGATGTGACCTTGAACTTTGACCGGTCACTAAAGGTCAAATAATTTGGTCGCCCGACCCTCCCAATTCCCAAAAAATGGGTGACCGAAAAAAAAACGTCTTATTTTTTCACTTGCCAAAAAAAATTCTAGCCTTCTGCACTTCCTACGGCTTGCGCTAGAACTGGATTCACATACCACCTGTTAAAATTCAACGAAAAATTGACTCCTTAAATATCGATTTTTTTTTTGGAAATTTTTTATAAAAAAAAAATCTTCTACGTTCTTCAAAAACATGACCACGAAAAAAAGTTCTCTACAAGATAGCTTGAACACATTATAACCGATTTATGTTTGAATTCCTTATTCAATTCGTCAGTGATGATACACATACTAATTCTTCTCTTGTCATTAATCTCAAAATTTTTGCAAATTCTAGATAATATCTGTATTTGTCTTAAGGTATGCGTGGTTCCAATTTGGACATCTTTCTCGATAAAATCTTAGCCGAACAGAGCCTAAATCTNTAATTAACTTTTATCATAAAAATATGCCGCAGACGGTTTGAAAATTTAATTAATTATTTTTCTCGTTTTTAATTTCATACCTTTTAAAGGTAACCTTCATTCTGACGTAAATTGATTAAATATAAATGAATTAAATATATTATTTTGGAGATTTCAACTGTTAATTCGAAACGAAATAATACAATTCATTTTCGTGTTTATTATGAAACATATTTTCTGATTTGATAATAGTCTATTTTAGGAGTTAGTTGCCAGATTTGGATAATACGCGATTTTTTATTTGCAGCTGGCGAGTTGAATAAATTCAAAATAATTGCACAAAAATACCGAAAACTAAATCAAAATATTTAGGAATAATATGGTTTTTGAGAGTAAGCCTGATTATGAAACTTTTGATGAGTGCGAATGTGTTATTGCAATTTTTATCAAATAAATATTTTGTAACGCTTAATCTAAAAAATCATCGGAATTTTTTTCAGATTGTTTTATGCATTCATTTAAGAATACTGAATTTAAACTTAATTTTAATTATAAAATCAATTCTGTCACGGGATTCTAAGTGAGGATTTTAATTAACATAAGGAAATACTAATGAAATTCATTAAATGAATACTAGAAAATAAATATTTGAATGAAATTTTGCAAATATACAGTATGCGGCCTACTGTTTGTCATATTTTGACTACTGATGCCAGGTTTAGAAACTAACTGATGATACACATGATACACTGATGAATCATCAATGACCATTTAAAATAAGGAATTTCAAAAATGAAAAATCGGTTTTAATGTGTTCAAGCTATCTTGTAGAGAATTTTTTTCTGGTCATTTTAAGACGTAGAATTTTTTTTATAGAAAATTTTCAAAAAAAAATTGATTTTAAGGTCAATTTTTCGTGATTTTACAGGTAGTATGGGATCCAGTTCTAGCGAAGCCGTAGGAAGTGCTAGAAGGCTGATTTTTTGGCAAGTGAAAATTAAGCGTTTTTCGGTTACCCGTTTTTTGATTGAGGGTCGGCGACCAATATTTGACCTCTAATGACCGGTCAAAGTTCAAGGTCAATCTCAAGTTCATCGTATAGACTTGTAAGGACCCCCAAAAGAATTNATTAAGACGATTTGAAATAAAGAATTTCAAAAATAAAAAATCGGTTTTAAAATGTTTAAGCTATCTTGTAGAGAATTTTTTTCTGGTCATTTTAAGACCCAGGATTTTTTTTGTTCTTAAAAAAATTTTGAAAAAAAAATTTATTTTTCGGTCAATTTATCGTGATTTTACAGGTAGTCTGGAATCCAGTTCTAGCGAAGCCGTAGGAAGTGCTAGAAGGCTGATTTTTTGGCCAGTGAAAATAAAGCGTTTTTCGGTTAGCGGTTTTTTGATAGAGGGTCGGCGACCAATATTTGACCTCTAATGACCGGTCAAAGTTCAAGGTCAATCTCAAGTTCATCGTATAGACTTGAAAGTACCCCCAAAAGAATCGGAAGGGTCAACTTTCTCATAAGCGTATAAGAAACTATGGGTTAATTATATACCGTGAGGTCGCTGGAGAGGCAAAACTGGACTTAAGATTGACCTTGAGTGTTGACCAGTTTTTGCACTCTAGCGACCTAACAGTATATAATTGACCCATAGTTTCTAATACGCTTATCAGAACGTCGACCCTTCCGATTTTTTGGGGGTACTTTTAAGTCTAAACGATGAACTTGAGATTGACCTTGAACTTTGAC
>SCLH01000261.1:9909-51533 GCA_004367855.1 Oikopleura vanhoeffeni | reverse complement strand
TTTTTTATGTATTTTTTATGTTTAGTACAGTAAATCATGAACAAAATTTCGATCCCTTATTCTAAGGGGGTTACACATCTATCCGACGAAATTATCCGAGTTCATAATAAAGATTCTGTTAGCTGGGTTGTATTTCAACGGGACCATTATTTAAGTACAGACGGAGACGGAGATCTAGAACAGTTGTTTGACCATAAAGTAGAAGTGAAAATATGCGATGAAAAAGCAGCAGTTTCAAATAGAGCAAAACATGATAAACCAAAATGTGAGTTTAAGAAGTCGGGCAAGACTTGAAAATTTTGGAAAATTTGACAGCTTGACATAAACCATAATATTTTTATTAACGAATAAAATCAAATATCATGCTGATGCGAAATAATTATTTCTTCTGTTTTTGCTCGATGAATAATATGATATTATTAATATCTCTTCAAGACTCTAGTTGAACTTTTCTTGTTTGGTCTAGTACATTATACTATCAAAGTTTAACAAAAGTACTAGACCAAGCTCGCAAAGTCCAACTATATGCTAAAGAGATATTTTTGCTTGATAACCTTTTTTAGTTTTTCGAAATGCTCATAATGATTCTGCAAAGAAAAACAATTGGAAAAATCACATAGATCAAAGCATACAAGCAGTTAATGCACAAAGTTGCTTACCCTGTTGTGATTTTGATAAATTAACTAAAGCCCCAGTACCAAGTGAAAGATCAAAAAGTAGAAGTCAACGGATCGAAAATGAGCCTGCGATCACGTTTAATATGAGCGAATTTTATTTTGATGCTATAGAAATAAAGAAAGTTGGCGTTCAAAAACAGGTAGAATTGCCTTTATTTTGTATATGCAGCATTTCCAAAATAAAAGAAAATTCTTTAAAAAGTGTGTTGATCTGATAGTGAAATTTATTGCCTCATCGCCGATTATCAATCGTGACAAATCGATACTTTTAGAGAAATATCTTGTTATTTGGGATTTTAAAAAAATTGCGTTTAAATGGTGCTACCTACCTATGGGCCATAGATAGCATGTCCATCATTAATTTCGACTTATAGAAATAATGGGTGGATTGTTCCGAAACTTCTTGGGGGTAAATAATATATTGCAAAATGGTAAAAAAAATTATGAAAATTTTTTTTGGTAGTCACGCAATAAAATTCCACATAAACCCCTATAATTTAAAAATCGACCCTAACTGGTCGATTTTGGCCGAAAATCGATTGGTGGACATGCTAGCCATAGGCTATGGCCCTGATATTTTGAGGCCCTTAATAAAATAAGCTTAACTCGTACAATCACTATGGGTCAACTAGTTGGCAATAACCGTTTTTATTAATTATTTAATTTTAATTCTAGAGAATATTTTTTGAAAGTGACTGTACAAAACAAATCAGGGGTTTGTAGTGTTGTGCAGAGTGAGTGCGCGTCACTCATTGGGCAGTTATACCGATAAAGGCGGCTTCGTCGACATTTCTGCCACGATCAATTCTTCCCCCAAAAAATGAAGGCAGCGAAGAGGCACTATTCTGAATTTGGGGCGGCTTCGTCGACATTTCTGCCAAATTGATTTTTGAGGGCGGCTTCGTGGACATTTCTGTCACATTGACAATTAAGGGCGGCTTCGTCGAACATGTTCTGCCACCTTAGTTATTTAATCCCCTCACACCCTGTTGACTATCTAAAGCAGCAAAATTTTCCGGGCCAGAAATAAAATGCGTCAGACCTAGCACATATTCAAATTGGGTCATGAGAGTTTGCAATTTTATTTCCAAAATATTGTTGGAAATTTTATACGATGAGCCGTTCGAAATTTATTTTTTTCTACTTTTTTTTTTGGATTTTCGTCAAAATTCTTTAAAAAATTTAATTGGTGTGAAAACCGATAACATGATATTGAAATTCTGAGGGAAGCAGTTTTTAAAAGTATTTGAGGATTCTTCTGATATAATTTATTTTATCTGCAATTTCTATACAAAGAATAATTTTTCTCACAAAGTTATTTTTATGAAACTCACAAAATAATGAAAACAAATATTTTCAAAAAAATTATTTTTCGAAAGTTAATGATCCGGCAATTTAACCCAATAGAGCCGACAAAAAACAAATCGATCAAATACAGTGGTGAGACCAATGGGCAACACACAGCTTTTCGAAAAAGTGTTGCCCATTGGTCTCATGTTGCCCATTGGTCTCACTGTTGCCCATTGGTCTCACACGAAGGGTGTTGCATAAGAACAAAGGTGGTACTGATTTTGAAGTTTTCAGCGATTAGCAATATTTTTCACATTTTACTGCATATTTTCGAGGCGCGGCCGATATGGATAATTTGTTTGTAAGCGATCAAGATATCATATTTCAAATTTGAGACCAGCTTTCAAGAGCTATAGTTTCACCCTTCCTAACATTTGTACCTTATATGTCATTGTAAAAAATGTATGTTTTTTCAAGAATACATAGGCTGAAGTGAACCTCTTCTTTTTCTGCTCGCAGTTATTTAGTTTTACAAACTTCGAAATTTTAGAAATGTTACTGTTGGTTCCACTTAATCTTTATCCTTGATCTCAATCAGGTGACAAATAAGTAACATTGATATATCTTTTCCAGTTTTCCCGTGACTAAGCGCTCAAAAAGTATTGCCTTTAGATAGGCTTTTGGGTGTGAGTCGAAGTGAGGCGGTCACATTCACATTTCTGACGCACTGACTTATCAGACAAGTCACATCATAACCAATTACAACTACAATAGTTTTTATTATAAATTAGACAATTTTTTATTTTTTTCCAATATAAAGATCCTATAAATCATAAAATTTGGAACAGTTTCTGACGCTGTGAATTTTCGTCAAAATGTTTTTTGGTACAATCACTTGGTGGCGCGGTTTTTAGCGATCAAAGTATCATTTTCCAAATAAAGATTATCTTATACCGGACTTTCTATCACAAATTATTCCGAATAAAACATTAAATTGTGCTACAGATTGAGATCTTATAACCTTTGAAAAAAACAACGTGGTGTAGCACCAGATATGGAAGTGCTTAAAAATCGAATTTCTTTGAAGTCATGACCCAAGGTATGCAAAAGATGCGCAAGCATAGAATTTGTGAAAACGGTATTCGACACTATAGGCCTTAGTTGATAACTTGTGCTGCGTGAGCCAATTTCAGGTTCTTGTGGTGTCAGAAATCGTAGGAAGATTTATCGGAAAGGCCAAGATTTAAACAAAATAAAGATAAAAAATTTTCATAAATTCATTTTAAATAATTTTTCATTTTCTTTTAATTCTTCGTAAAAAATCCTTTCTAAGAATTTGATGACTCAAAAATGGGCGTCCTCAGAATGAAATTTTTTTTAAATTAGAGATAAACAAAAATGTGAATAGCCGAAATTCAAACAAGACATATATGATTGTTTTTTGAAAAAGATTTTCCGAAATTTTTGTCGATTGCGTGAATTTGCTCAAAAGTGGAGGAAATTTTACTTTTCGAGTTAATTTGTCGAAAAATGACCGATATGAGAAAATTGATGTTTTTCATTCAAATTTGCAAGAAAATGAGCTCAAAATCGGCAGGAAACCAAAAAAGTATTTATGTTTTAAATTCAAAGATTATTTAAAATGAATTTCTGAAATTTTTTATCTTTATTTATTCCAAATCTTGATCATTCCGATATATACTGAAAACCAGGGTGTTGTTGACACCAGAACCTAAAATCGGCTCCAGCAGCACAAGTTGTCAACTAAGGCCTATATTGTCAAATACCGTTTTCACAAAGTCTATACTTGCGAATCTTTTGTATGCCTTCGGTCATGGCTTCAAAAAAATCCTTATTTCCAGCACCTCCATATATGGTGCTACACCACGTGATTGTACCAAAAATCATTTTGACGAAAATTTACAGCGTCAGAAACTGTTCTAAATTTTATGATTTATAGGATCTTTTTATCGGAAAAAAAGTAAATAATCGTCTCATTTATAATAAGAACTATTGTAGTTAAAATTGGTTTTGATGGGACTTGTCTGATAAGTCAGTGCGTCAGAAATGTGAATGTGACCGCCCTTAAATAATAATGTGGCAGAAATGTCGACGTAGCCGCCCTGGAATATCATTGTGGCGGAAAGGTCGACGAAGCCGCCCTAAAATTTCAAATTTCAATGGGTTGACAGATTATGTCGACGAAAAGCCGCCTTCAAAAAATCACGTTTCGGCAGAACTTCGACGGAAGCCCCCTGGAATATCATTGTGCGACAATGTCGACGAAGCCGCACCTACAAACATTTCCATGTGACAAAAATGTCGACGAACAGCCCGCCCCTCAACAAATCAATTTGCAGAAATGTCGGAGGAAGGCGCCCCAAATTTCCAAACCATAAGTCGCCTCCTTCGCTCCTTCAGTTTGAACGAAGCAGCTTTCTATCGATACCATAACACCTAGCTCCGCCCCACGTGAGAAAAGATCGGCTAAATGTAGCATTTTCCCGATTTGTAAAATTGGTAACGAGTTATAATTGAATAAAAAAAATCTAGAATTTTTTATAATTTCTCGGAATATTAACTCAAGGTCGCTTTTTTAGGTACGCCTTTAGGGGTATCTGTTTCTGAGAGAACCAGACTAGATAGCGACAAACGTTTTTTTAATGAATTATAGGATTCTTTTCTTATCGGAAAAAAAAGTAAACATCCATCGTCTCATTTTATAAATACAACTATTGTAAGTTTAAAATTGGTTTTTGATGGGACTTGTCTGATAAGTTAGTGCGTCAGAAATGTTGAAAAATGTGACCGCCCTTAAAATAATAATGTTTGCAGAAAATGTCGACGTAGCCGCCTGGAAATAATCATGTGGGCGGCAAAGGTCGACGAAGCCGCCCTCAAAATTTCAATTGAGCAGATACTGTCACGAAGCCCGCCTTCAAAAAATTCAGTCCGGCCGAAATTCGTCGACCGGGGAAAAAAAAAACAAAAAGCCCCGGCCCTGGAATATCATTGTGGCGGAAATGTCGACGAAGCCGCCCTAAATTTCAATGTGACAAAAATGTCGCGAAGCCGCCTCAAAATCAATTTGGCAGAAATGTCGAGGAGGCGCCCCAAATTCAAAAATAGATGCCTCTTCGCTGCCTTCAAGATTTGACGAAGCGCTTTTATACGAATACATAATCACCACTAACACACGCCACGTGAGAAAGATAGCCTAAATGTAGCCATTATTCCCGATTCTGTATTAGTAACGAGAATTTATAATTGAATACAACAATCTAGAATTTAATATTTTAATAATTTCTCGCAAAGGTTACTCAGCCGTGCAGACTAATTATTTTAGGATACGACCAACTTAAGGGTATCTTTGCTGAAGAACGCAGACGTATATAGAGACAAACGGTTTTTTGTGCATCGCACTGATCTAATCGAACTTCGGAACACAGCCATTTTCTATCTTTTTCTCCAGATGATACCGACACCGTAACCAAAAAAATCGTTTTTCGGTCATTTGAGCAATTTTCGGATGACTGATTTCCCGGCTCACATGTGATCACCTAGGAAGCTAAAAAAAATTTTTACCCCAAATATTTCTTATACGAAGGTTCAACTGCAGAAACATTTGCGTATGCTATGTTAAATTCCCACGATCGCATCATGTGTCGATACCTAAAAAAAAAAACGACCTCAGGATATAGTACAAACTAATAAAGTTAAATGTAACTTTTCAAACTCTACTGATACTGGTCATAATGTTTAACGCGGTAATCGAAAGGGAATCACACTTGCCGGAAATCGAGTCTACGAGTACAAATTGAAACACATTTTGTTGAAAATTTCCGCATTTTAATAAAAAAATTCTGTCCTAGATCCCATTTCTTTTATTAACTTTATCATACTACTGCACAAAACCCTTTCCTAACTGCTATCCACATTTTATTGATCCTAGTTGAATATTCACTTCATCCGTAGCATTTGAACGCAAATATTCAGAATGCAAAATGCAGTATTATTTTTGAATCGCCGCAGAATTCTTATTATGTATGTCGGAAGAAACATTTCTTGCGCGACCTTTTTGGCTCTTTTCAAAAAGTTTTTAGGTAGAGCCTGAGCCGAATATATCGTCTCTGTGGATACCAAGGGTTCAACCCTGCACGAGGCATATCCATTACTTTGTTATTCCGCCTGATGGAACAGGTTAAACCGATTTAACGTGGTGGGATCATATCCGCACTAAAACTTCATTCCCTAATTCTTTTAAACAGGCAAACTAAGTTTATATAAAGATGACCCGGGATGATAATCTACATATAGCCTTTTGAAAGGCTAAAGCCACTTTGTAAATAAGATCCACAAAATGATGGAAGAAATGATACGCAAGATAAATCTCCTTCATAAATTTAAATCAACAAGAATCAAAACTAGCCCTTAAAAATTTTTTCGAATACGAAGGCTCGATTTTATGACGAGATTATTGAAAAGCGAATTTATCGACTAATTCACTTTCCGAGATATCGAATTTAGGAGTGAAATTCTAAGATATCTTATATACGATTCATTTGAAATTTACTATAAAAATAAAATGAAATATAAAAAATATTAGCAACACGTAAAATTCATAGAAAATGATAAATACGCCAATTCGAAAACACAATCGAAAAGGGAACGCGGATCCAACGGCGGGGTCCGCGTCTTCCGCGTTCCATAAATGTCGTTATCATATTTCCATGCGGACGGACGGTCGGTTCCGTTCTTCGTTCCGTCTCATTTAATTCTGCCTCTAGTCTGTCAAAAATGATCTGGAACCAATCTGAATTTTGAGGACAATAAATAAAACTCATAACGCAGGACTACTGGTTAACTACGTAATTAAACAATTTTTGAAAATATTTTAACTTCCATCATTTTTATTTCAACATATACTGGTACAACTTTTATGTAGAAAAACGATTGCTACCATCTTAGCTTTGGATAGCAATTTTCAAATCGAGAAGCAAATTAACTAACAGAAGAGCAGGAAAGAAATATAACCCAAACTGATTATCTTCAATCAAGAATTTAGGAACCGATGCGTTACGCCAAGTACCAACGCGAAAGAATATTGGCCGAATATTGTAGGCCAGTTTGGGTTGCAATTGAAACGATTTCAAAACAAAAAATTCAGTCCAGCAAAAGGAATTGATTTATAAACAAAATGAGAAATTTTGGGCCGAAAAATTATATAGAGTACAGATAAAGTAACAGGAAGCTTAGGCCAATCTTTGATAAATCAAAAAAAACCAACATGGAATAAATCGTTCTTAAGTCAATACAAATCACGTTATTCCTCACCGGCAAGAATTCCGCCAAAACGAAGTATTCGAAACAATTGTCGCAAATGTCTGATTTCAGAGTTTTTGATCCAAGATCTAATTCGAAAAAGCATAACACGTATCGAAAAGCCCTGTGGCGAAACAGGAAACAAAATCGTGGCTAAACTTTACGGACACTAGTAGAGTCAAAAGAGCTGGTGCATAAAAAGAATAAAATCGTATGTTAGCATATTGGCGATGAATGACTTGCAAACGTTGCGAGGTAAGAAACTAAATAAACTCAATAATATTTCCTGCTTAAGACTTGCCGTATGTGTCAAATCAAATTATTCCAATAAATGATAACAGTTTGGAGGTCACCGTACAAAAGCTAATGAAAAATATGCGCACAAAATTATTAGAAATTTTTACCAATTTTGTGTTTGTTTTTTGCAATTTCATTCGCAATTTTCTGATGAAGTTTATATCCACAATCGACAAAAATCTAAAATTTTAATTCGAACTCAGTTGACTTAATGACACAAATTTCGAAGTCAATTCAAATAAAAAGATGTAAAAACTGTACAAACAAGTTACACAATAAAAAAGCGTGTATGACTAAAAAAACTGAGCCAGGTTCTCCAAAAGTTTTCAAAAATTTTAACGACCTCTGAGAAGAGTTATCACTGTATTTCACAAAATTACAGTATGTGTTTTTTTTTCCGTGGGAACAAAAGGATACAACAAATTCGGGAGAATTCTCCCAAGTTATAACAATCTCTCGGACACTTGAGATTCTGTTTCCCTCAACCAAAAACAACACATACTGTATTTCAGCCAATTGACGTTACTCTGCAGTTATGTCCAAAAAAGATGAGAGTGCTATCCGGTGCGAAAGACCGATGGAAGGTATTACATGCTGTCATTCATTGTTTTGATGCTGGACACCGAATATCTCTACAAAATACAATTAAAATATCCCTACTATGGAAAATCTAAACGACGACTAGGGCTTATTTTAATTATGCTAAAGGGAGATAGCCTCATATTTTGTCAAATTAAAGGAGTTTGGTTGGTTAAAAACAGGTCAAAGATATTTTTAAGAATTTATTCATTCGAAAATTCTAAACGCAAAACTTATTATCAACGCACAATTTTAAAAGTTGTACTGCTTACAAGGAAGTCTGTAACAGGACAGCACCTTTTTTTGAGGATAGTTCCCTAACGACGCTATGGATGTTCTCCAGCCCATGAAATGCAGCTACTATAAATATATGGTACACTAAGAAATAAGCAAGGTGTCTCTGTATTGACGTTAATTTCACGTAGTTAAATGTCTTACGAGACTTATTGATTATTAAAAGGAATAAGTAACAGAATTTTCCATTCGGCCAGACAAGAAAGTGACATGCGTTTCTTCCGGAAACATTTTCCTCATGTTCCTAGCGCCAGGTATCGACGTCATTTTAAAAATAACTAAACAACGAGATCGTCTATTCTATTTCGGGAATGTTCCAGCAAATACTCATGAATAAGACTCCTTAATTATAATATTGCGCGAATGTTTCAAAAAATATGATTTTAAAAGTAATGGGGGCTCGCTAAAAAAGCCGCAGACAAAAATTCGGTTTTCGCTGTGTAACTTTTCGGATACTAGACAGCATCATTATCGACCTCATGGGTTTGACCACATATAATATAGTGAACAGAAAAACAACATATTTTTTGTGATATATTATTCCCGCTTTAACACCTCTTCTGTTAATCTATGATGTGGCCAGGGGTGAAGAAGCGGTCCTCAGTAGAGTGCGCTAGAGGGGATCTTATGAGTGTCTAGGAATTGGCTCGCCTCAGCGCCGCACATCAGATTCCAGAATGACGGTGTTAAAGGCGATAATAAAACGACAATGACCCATACAAAAAGTGCAAAAAATGTACTGAAAATATAGGTCTTGTTAAGGGGTTCACTAATTCGCGGAAAGGACAATGTTTTGCTCAAGCACCATATTAGCGCAGCTCGTGAACAGAACGCCTTTTTAAAGAATTAAACTATAAATTAAATCAATATATATTATTTTTGAGATCTTTTTCCAGCACCATGTACTATATGTACACTCATGGACCAGGTACTCATATTTCAAAAAAAATTTTAAACTGGAAGAAATCTTTAAAATCCTGATGTCAATAAAGCCTTTCTCTGAAACAATCGAAAAGCTGGATTTTTGTCTAGAATTTTGAAAAAAATTCTACGCCAACCTTAATTAACTAATTGTACTGATTTTTCGAGAACTCAAAGTTGAGTCCACTTACCAAATCTTTCCAATCGGTAACGAGCACTTATCAAAATGAATGTTTCATTCAGCAACTGAATCAAAATCTGCTGCTTGAGAAAGAAGATAGACCGCCTTGAATCAACAAACACATATTTTGTGATGATCAAGAACCCTCAAAGTGCAAAACAAGTCCACATAAAATATGGTCTTTTAAGGGGTAACTTTTTCGAATCAAAGGTTTTGCGCGGTACATTTAGCGCGCTTGAAACAGAACGCTTTTAAACAAATTAGTACACATTAAAATTAGAAAATAATATATTTTATTTTGAGTCTTTTTTCAGCACCATGGTGCAACAGTGCCGCACCAAGCTCTCCAGAGTCCAGGTTGTTTCAGCATTGAATTCTACGAATATCTTAATCTGGAAAAATTGAAAAATTTCAAGAAATTTTCAGAGTATCAGAAAAAAATTTATATATATATATCATGGCGTTTGACTATGATTATGTGCAATAAATCCAATCCTAAACGGAGGTCCCGTCATACACATAATCCAGAGGAGGTTCTAGAAACCTTGTCAACAGCCTACCACTCTCCTTTTTTATGGTTTGCTTTGAGCTTTTTCCAAATTGAATTTATGGTCTAGGCGCAATTAAATGTCAACACAAAATATAAGACCATGTTTACATACATTTTAATTCTATATTACTTATCTTCTTTTCGCAATTTGCGTCTCCTAAGTTGCATTCTTGGTTTTGTATATTCTACGTGTGAAAAAATACCCATTTTATAATCATACGAAGCCCTAAAACTGGGAAAGTTATATCGAAAGCGATTTATGGGCGATCACGACAATCTAGCATGAAAATACAGACTGTTCTGCTACGATTCGCTCATATTAACATTTAACAAAGACAGTAACAAAAAGATGTTGAGGAGTCGGACCTTTCCAGAATTACGACTTGATTTTATGTTTGGAAAATACGTTCTTTGTCGCATTGGAATTTTGCACTGTCAAGCTTCAAGATCCAAAAGTTATACTGAATGGAACGTTGACAGATCTATCAGAATATTCGAAAATTGGTAAGACTTGAAAAACTTACACGTAAGATTTTTAACGTTTTCATCGAACAACATCATAAAGTGAACACAAAACAGCTTTAAAACGACTATAGGGGGGCCCAAATATCGTCCGAAAGTTTTTGGCAAAGAAAATCGGCGATTATGGAACCAAATTAAAATTTTCCGTTCAAAATAAGAAAACGCGTAGCGTTGGAAAATGACGTCATAATGTCAAACCATTTATCCAATTTTATTCAGAGTTTCACTATAGGTACCAAAATGCGTAGAACTTTAATATTCATACTCAAACGCCATCAAATAAAAGTTGATTAGAAGTGAATTTGGAAAATTCAAATCGCTCGAATGGACGACTCATTCATGAACAGCACACCAAGTAATTTTAATTATAAATTCAAACAAACTTCGGCGATTTCGGCAAATTCGGCGATACGGGAATTTCGTGGATTGGGAGACAGGAAATTATTTTAGCTGAAAATGGCTGATATTGCGTAGGTAAATTTGCTCGATTTCAGCACATTTGGCGATATGGGCCCTGCGGACTAGTGGCCTCCTCCTGTATATAATCTGTAACTGAATTGAATTTTTTTTCTGTGTACAAATTGAATTTCATGAAATAAAACATCCACTTTTTTTATACGTTTTTTTTAATTGAACTTTTATTGCCAAAGTAGTAAAAAAAACGTGTTTTCAAAAAGAAACGATAGCTATTTTGCAATATGGCACTTTCGACCAGAAACCCGAGTTGAAAATTAGGCACCCGCTAAGAGAAATACAGACAAGATACAAAATATAAGATGATTTACTCGTCGCAACCGCGCGATTTCTGTTTTCGGGTGTTTATTGACGCGTCATTTTTCTAGATAGAGTGCGCCAGCCTAAATGCGTTAATTTTATAAGATCTTCAACAATAGGTATAAAATGAAGGTCAATCGTAAAAAAAGTTGAAGGAATACACGTACTCTACCAACGCAATCAAAATCAAATAATAAGAAGTAAATGGACGAAATTTGAGTCGTTCGACAATATGGACGTCCAATCTGAGGCCAATTAAATTGATTTGTAATTGAAAATCTCAAATACCCTCCACGCAATTTCAGCGATATGAGCACGTAGCTGGAATTGAAACTGCAAAAAATCCCAGAAAAAATTGTGAAGTTTTTTTTCAGCCATATATATATTAATATCATATATCAATCACGAAACTTCATGGTCCCGTATTTAACTAAAATCCTATTTAAAAAGTTCAACCTATCGTTTCTCTCGCTCCACGAAAGAGATCGTTTAAGCTTTGAGACCTTCCTGGCGTTAGTTTTAAATTTACGTTTGGAAACTTCCCTCGGATAATTACTTATTTTCTCGTTTCGAAACTTCATGGCAACATTATTTACTAAGTTACACATTTTCAAAAAAACATTAAAGGTGAGGACTGGTAGGTGGTCGCGCCGAGAGTCAAAGGGAAAAACCCGCAAAAACAAAGGAGCAGATTCTTAAATTTTGATCGGCTTTCCACCGTTATTGTTTTTGGAACTAACCTGGCGACAATTAAAACATAAAAATTTAATGTTTTTAGCTAAAGTGGGCCCAATTGAAATGTTATTGGTCATTTTTTTAAAAATAAAAAAAAATACCAAAAGAGCTCATTTGGCAATAATTGACTTTCGAGACAGTTTCAATTAAAATTTTAAGAATACTTAAACCCGGACAAAGTTGATCGATCTGAAAGTCTGACAGACATTTCTTTCTTGATTACAATACATTGTCAGACCATTGACAAAATAATCAAATTGGAAAACTTTGGATAGAAAGTGACTTTGATATTTTTGCAGATTTATGATTCAAAATTAATTATTTCCTTTATTACAAATATATTACCAATTAATAAGTTTGGAAGCCTTCTGGAGAATATAAAAAAACAATTTTCCTCAATTTTCAAGTTTCGTGAAATNNTCGACGAAGCCGCCCCAAATTCAAAATAGTGCCTCTTCGCTGCCTTCAGTTTGACGAAGCCGCTTTTATCGATACATAACACCTAGCTCCGCCCACGTGAGAAAAATCGCTAAATGTAGCATTTTCCCGATTTGTATTGTACGAGTTATAATTGAATAAAACAATCTAGAATTTAATTTTTTAATAATTTCTCGGATTATTACTCAGCCCCAGATCAGACTAAAATTATTTATAGGAAATTAGACCAACTTACAGGGTATCTGTTGCTGAAAGAACGCAGCGCTAGATAACAGACAAACGGTTATTTTTTTGCATCCACTGATACTAACGAACTTCTGGGAGACGCACGCCATTTTCTATCTTTTTCTCAGATGAAACACCTCGCAAAAAAACGTTTTTCGGGTCATTTAGCAATTTCGATGACTGATTTCCGGTCACGTGATCAACCTAGGAAGCTAAAAAATTTTTTACCGCATATTTCTTTCCAAGGTAACTGCAGAAAAATGGATTTGCTATAGAAAATTCATGTGGATAGTCGCTACCTAAAAAAACGACCTCAGGAATAGTTAAAAATAATAAATTTAAATGTAACTTTCAACTTACTGATCTGGTCATAAATGTTTACGGCGGATTAACAAAAGGTGACACACTTGCCGGAAATCGAGTCTACGAGTTAAATTGAAAATTTTGAAAATTTCGCTTTAATAAAAAATACTGTCCTAGATCCCACAACACAAATTTTTTTTATTACATGTTACTGTGCACAAAACCTTCCAACTGGCTATCTCACAATTTTATTGATGCATAAGTACAATTCAATCGTAGTATTTGAACCAAAATTCCATAAATGAGTATTATTTTGGAATCGCCGCAGAATTCTATTATGTATTCGGAAGAAACATTTCTGCGGACATTTTTTGCTCTTTTCAAAAAGTTTTAGTAGGCCTGAGCCGAATATACTCGCTCTGGCTCCAAGGGTTAACCCTGCGCGAGGCATATCCAATTATCTATCCGCGGGTCAAAAAACTTCATTCCCTAATTACTTTTAACAGGCAACTCAAGCTTTATGATAAAGAGTGACCGGGGATAATAATCCATATAGCCTTTTGAAAGGCTAAAGCCACTTTAAATCAGCCAAAAATGATGGAAGAAATGTCCGCATAAACTTCTCCTTCCAATAAATTTAGAAATTCAACAATGTGAATCTAAAAATAACCCTTAAAAATTTTTCGGATACGAGGCTCGAATTTTATGATGAGTTGATTGAAAAGCGAATTTTCGCTTAAGTTTTACTTTCGAGAATATTTTTTAGGAGTGAAATTTCAAAATATCTTACTTCGATTCATTTCGAAATTTGTTTAAAATGAAATTTAAAAAAAACGAAATATTTATAGAAATTTAAATCTAGAATTTCGAAAAAAAATAAAAACGGAACGCCGGATTCCGAAGGAACGGGGGTCGCGTTCCGCGTTCCATAATGGTCGTTTCATATTCCATGCGGAACGGAACGCGTTCCGTTCCGTTTTGTTCCGTTCCATTTGATATTCTGCCTCTAGTGGTCAGAAAATGATTCTGAAACCAATCTTGAATTTTGAGCATAATAAACTCATACCGGTACTGGTTAAATTGTAATTCAAACAATTTTTGAAATATTTTAACTTCCTCATTTTTATTTCAAATATACTGTACAACTCTTATTTTAAGAAAAACGATTGCTACCTTAGCTTTGGATGCAATTTTCAAATCGAAAGCAAATTACTTACAGAAGAGCAGGAAAGAAAATATAACCCAATGATTATTTCATTCAAGAATTTAGGACCGATGCCGTTAACGCCAATACCACCGAAGAAATTGGCCGAAATTTGTAGGCCAGTTTGTGTTGCATTTGAAACGTTTAACAAAAAATTCATGTCCAGAAAAGGAATTGATTTATAAAAAATATAAAATTTTGGCCGAAAAATTATATGAGTCAATAAAGTAACAGGAAGTTAGGCCAATCTTTGATAAATCATAAAAGTACCACATGGAATAAATCTTTTAATCAATACAAATCACGTTATTCTCACCGGCAGAATTCCGCCAAACGAAGTTATCGAAACATTTCGCAAATGTCGATTTCAATTTTTGATCCAAGATCGAATTCGAAAAAAGGCTCTGGTCATCGAAGCCCCTGTGGCGAAACAGGACAAAATGTGGGCTAAACTTTACGACACTAGTAGAGTCAAAGAGCTGGTGCATAAAACAAAAGTAAAAAATTCGTATGGTGTAGCATATATTGCGATGAATGACTTTGCAAACGGTTGCAGGTAAGAAAATAAATAAACTTCAAAATATTTCCTCTTAGACTTTGGCCGATAATGTCAAATTTATTTTCATAAATGATAACATTTTGGAGGTCACCTACAAAACTTAATGAAAAATTGCGCCAAAATTTATTGAAATTTTTACCAATTTTTGTTTGTTTTTTGCATTCATTTCCAATTTTCTGATGAGTTTATATTCCACAATCGGACAAAAATCTAAAATTTAATTCGACTCAGTTGACTTAAATGACAAATTTCGAAGTCAATTCAAATCAAAAGATGTAAACTTGTAAAACAATTAACAATAAAAAAATGCGTGTATGACTAAAAAAACTGAGCCAGCGTTCTCCAAAGTTTTCAAAATATTTTACGACCTGAGAAGAGTATCAACTGTATTTCACAAAAATTTACAGTATGTGTTTTTTTTTCGTGGGAACAAAAGGTAAACATTCGGGAGAATTCTCCCCAAATTATAGACAATTCTCTCGGACACTTGAGATTCTGTTTCCCCTCAAAAAAACAACACATACTGTATTTCAGACAAATTGACGTTACTCTGCCAGTTATTCCAAAAGATGAGAGTGCTATCGGTGTCGAAAGCGATGAGAAGGCTTTACCTGCTGGTCATTATTTTGATGCTGGAACCGAATTATCTCTAAAAATACAAATAAAATATCCCTACTATGCGTATAATTTACCAAAAACTTTGGATATCACGACTTATGGGCTTATTTTAATTATTGCTAAAGGAGATAGCTCATATTTTGATCAAATTAAAGGAGTTTGGTTTATTAAAAAAGGTCAAATATTTTTAAGATTTATTCATTGAAAATTCTAACGCAAAACTTTTTAACTGAAAATTTTTAAATTGTATGCTTACAGGAATTCTGTAACAGGAAGTCCCATTTTTTGAGGATAGTTCCCTAACGACGCTATGGATGTTCCAGCCCATGAAAATGCAGCTACTATAAATATTGTACACTAAGAATTACAAGGTGTTCTTTAAATTGACGTTAATTTCAATATTAATGTTCTTCGACTTTTTGATTATTAAAAGGATAGTAACAGATTTTCATTTCAGAGCAAAAAGTGACATCGCGTTTTTCGGAAAATTTTCCTATGTTCTAGCCAGGTATCGACGTTTTAAAATACAAAACCGGATCGTTATTTATGTTCGGGAATGTTCCAGAATAAGCCTCTGAATAAGACTCTTATTTAATATTGCGCGATGTTAAAAAAATATTTTAAAGTAATGGCGGTCGCTAAAAAGCCGAGAAAAAATGTTTTGCGGTGAATTTTTCCGGATACTACACATCATTCGACCTCATGGGTTGACACATTATAATATTTGAACAAAATCACATATTTTTTTGATATTACCCCTTTAACACCTTTCTGTTAATCTATGATGTGCGGGTTGAAAAGCGGCCTCATGAGTGGCTAGGAGTCTTATGAGTGTTAGGATTGGCTCCCTCAGCCCGCACATCATAGATTACCAGAAAGGTGTTAAAGGGATATAAAACGCAATGACCCATCAAAGTGCAAAAAAAGTTACTAAAATATGGTCTTTTAAGGTGTTAACTTTCCGAAGCAATGTTTTTTGCTCAGACATTTAGCGCGCTTGAACAGAACGCTTTTTAAAGAATTAAACCATTAAAATTAAATAATATATTTTATTTTTGAGTCTTTTTTCAGCCACCATGTACTATATGGTATATCATGGTACCATGGTACTATATTTCAAAAATTGTAAACTGGAAGAATCTTTAAATTCTGATGTTCAAAAACTTTTCTCAATCAATCAAAAAGCTGGATTTTTGTCTAGAATTTTGAAAAACATTTATCGCCAACCTTAAATTAACTAATTGTACTTTTTCGAATTTTTGAGTAAACATCAAAAATGTTAACTGGTACAGCATAATCATAAATGAATGTTTTCTTCAGCAACTGACAAAATCTTGCTTGAGAAAGAGATGATCGCCTTGAACAAAAACACATATTTTTTTGTGATATAATGAACCCTCAAAGTGCAAAACAAGTCACAAAAATATGGTCTTTTAAGGGGGTAACTTTTCGAATCAAGGTTTTTTGCGCGGACATTTAGCGCGCTTGAACAGAACGCCTTTTTAAAAAATTATACCATTAAAATTAAATAATATATTTTATTTTTGAGTCTTTTTTCAGCCACCATGGTGCAACAGTGCCGCACCACTCTCCTAGGATGTTCCAGGTTTTTCAGCATTGGAATTCTACGATATTTATGGAAAATGAAAAAGTTTCAGAAATTTTCAGAGACCAAGAAAAAAATTTCCAAAAAATCCGGGCTTCTGATTAGTCAAAAATCAACTTCCAAGGAGGTCCGTTTCAACAAAATCCAAGGAGGTCTAGAAAAACCTGTAACAGCCTACACTCTCCTCTCTTTTATTGGTTTCGCTTTTGAGGCCCAAATTGAGAATTTTGGTCTTAGGCCAATTAAATTCAACCAAAATATAGACATTGTTACAACTTTTAATTCTAAACTATCTCTTGATTCGCCAAAATTTGCATCTGGTTTTGATATTCACTGTGAAAATACCCATTATTTATCTATCGAAGGCCCTACAAATGGAATTATATCCGATTTATGGGCGATTCCACGAAATCTAGATGAAAATACAGCTGTTCTGTACGATTCGTCATTATTATTTTCAAAAAGACAGTACAAAATGTTGGATCGGACCTTTTCAGAATTACGACTTGATTTTATTTTGGAAAATGTTCTTTTGCATGGAATTTTGCACTGTCAAGCTTCAAGTCCAAAAGTTATACTGAATGGACTGTTGAAATTATCAGAATATTCGAAAATTGGTAGATTTGAAAAACTTTACAGTAAGATTTTTAACTTTTCATGAACAAAATCTAAAAGTGAAAACAAAACACTTTAAACGACTATAGGGGGGCCCAATATCGCCGAAAGTTTTTTGGCAAGAAAATTCGGCGATATTGATACATTCGGTGATATTGGGCACTTTCGGCGATATTGGAACCAAAATAAATTTTTTCGTTCAAAAAATGGAAAACGCGTAGGCGTTGGAAATGACGTCATATGTCAAACCATTTTTCAATTTTATTAGGAGTTTCACTATAGGTTACCAAAATGCGTAGAATTTAATATTCTATCAAACGCAATCAAATAAAAGTTGATTAGAGTAAATTTGGAAAATTCAATCCTCGAAGTGACGTCATTCATGACGCACACAAAGTAATTTTAGATATAAATCTCAAAAAACTTCGGCGATTTCGGCAAATTCGGCGATATTGGGAATTTTCGGTGATATGGGGACAGGAATTATTTTAGCTGAAAATGGTGATATTGCGTAGGTTAAATTTGTCGATTTCAGCACATTTGGCGATATTGGGCCTGCGATATTGGCCTCCTCCTGTATATAATTCTGTAACTGAATGATTATTTTTTTTCTCTGTAAAATTGGATTTCATGAAAAAATCTCACTTTTCTATATTTTTTCAATTGAATTTTATTGCCAAAATATAAAATAAATGTTTTCAAAAGAAACGTAAGCTATTTTGGCAATATTGGCACTTTCGACAGAAACCGAGTTGAAATTGCACGCTAAGAGAAAATAACAGAAAGATAAAAATATAAGAGATTTACTTCGCAAACCGCGGTTTTCTGATTTTCGGTGTTTTTGACGCGTCATTTTCTAGATAGAGTGCGGCCAGCCTAAATGTCGTTTAATTTTATAAGAATTTTCACAATAGGTTTAAATGAAGTAATGTACAAAAAATGTGAAGAATAACGTACTCTACCAAACGCAATCAAATAAATATTCAAAAAAGTAAAATGGGGAAATTTGGTCTTGAAATATGACGTCAATCCTGAGGCAATTAAATTGATTTGTAATTAAAATCTCAAATACCCACGCAATTTCAGCGATATGAGCACTAGCTGGAATTTAACTCAAAGTCCAGAAATTGTGGAAGTTTTTTTCAGCCATATATATATTATATCATATATAAGTAAGCTGGATGTTTGTCTAGAATTTTGAAAAAAATTTATCGCCAACCTTAAATTAACAAAATGTACTTTTTCGAATTTTTGAGTCAACATCAAAAATGTGAGTTAACTGGTACAGCATAATCATAAATAAATGTTTTTTTTCAGCAACTGACAAAATCTTGCTTGAGGAAGAGGTGATCGCCTTGAGGAATTATTGTGATTCTATATCCCATCATGCAAATGAAGATACATGGACCGTTCTTACCGGCGTCGCATTAACAACAATGCATACCCATAATCCTAGAAACTGGAGGGTATCAAAAACTTAAAGTAATAAAAAGTTTATCTTCTATACTTTATAGTGCACTGTTGCTTAATATTTGAAAATAAACGTTTACAAAATTCATAAAATGCGTTTATAAATTTGGTGGAAAGAAAACTCGGCCACGCGCGACGTCTAAAATATTCAAACTCCGGTTATTTGAAATTATACTCCAAAATACTTATCATGAAAATCGGTAGTTTGTTCAAAAAGCGAGGGTGTAATGAGCCAATCAGCGGAATTTTCAAGTCAAATAGCGTAATCGAAAATTTCCCCACAATGACCCATTTCTCTGGTTAGGATTGTACTTGTATTTAATTTTTTATGATAAACAAAAGAGGCTTTTTGTCTATATTTTATACCAATCGAACAATAACTTATTGTTTATAAGGGGGGTGGTCGAAGCCGAATATACCGAAGGTAATCATTCGGCCAGCTTTTTTACTTAGCGTCAAAACTGTAATATCAGAAAAGCTAGTGACCAATCAAATCACACGATTCTCAAAATAAGTTGACAATCTTGTGATTTGATTGATCTCTATCTTTATTGACGTCACAGTTGATAACTGTCGGTTATGACGCTGAGTGAGAAATCTGGCCCAAGGATTATCTTCGATATGGTTTACCGACCCTCAGAGGACAGATCCTGAATATTCTGAATGATAAACAACGCGGATAACTGAGCAACTCAATCAAAACCCTGGGATTGCAGAATAACAATTTCATTGTCCAGATTTTGAAGAAATCAACCAATCAAATGCCAGATTCCACATTTTCAATTAATCAGGATCTGTCCTCTGAGGTCTGTTACTTTATGCCTAAAACTTTACTGAGTTCAGGATATCAAATAGAATAATCTAATTTGCGAGAATTAACTCAATAAAGAGGCTGTCGAAAATGTCTGAAATTGGTCTCATTCCCTCAGATTCGCCATGAAAATTAAGCATTTAATTTGGAGTCTTAGTCTTTTTAGTTATAAGGTATAAGTAATACCGTATTACTACTTAATTAAAACTTAATTTAGTTTTACATCCCCTATTTACACACTGTTGTAAAATTCGCCCTCCTTCTTAAAAACACACTACGTTTCCTAATCAGGCCGGGATAGTTCGTACAAAAGTGTGAATAAGGGATATGCTTATTCTCCGTTACGAAAAAGTAATCGCCAAACTATTTTGATAGATATAATTGAATGGTAGATAGCCGCGAGATTGCCGAATTAATACTTTTGCGTTGACCACCTTCATAAGGGAAAACCGTTTATTTATCAAGAAATTCGGCAATAAACCATAGCTAAATATAGATAAACTAGTATTTTACGTGAAAGAATTAACCTTTTGAATTCAACTTAAATCCAGCTGCCCGGCTTTTCGTATTACGGTCAAATGAGATTAAATTCTCTCGAAAATCTGAAAAATTATTTTTTACGGCTTGGTATACTTCTCGCATGTTTTGAGTACAATGAATAATTTGAACATTGATTTACGGAAAATTTAATCAATTAGACGAACCGAAAAATGGCTAAATTAATGAGAATTTTTAAATGGCAAATTACTATTCGTAGATCAAAATTTCGGACAAAATCCAGTTTTAATATAACTCAATTTTATTTCCGTGACCGAAATTGTGCAAATTCAATGTTATTTAACTTTTATAGCAGAACAGATGCTAACGCTATTCAAAATGTATTCAAAATTTAAAATTACCGGAAACGACTTCTAAAGCAAAACTCCAGGTCGAACCCAATTACTCGGTTCTATTGGTCTGATTGGACACGCAATTTTGATTTTTTAGTCAAAATTTTATTGAAATTTTTATAAAATCAAGGCAACCCAAAGAAAATGCTGATTTGTTTTATTTTTACTTTTAAAGATTTGGATATTTTGTCGATATAAATTTATACAAAAAGTTTTTTAGACTGGTTTACTGGAAGAATGACTAACAAAGCCAGTTGAAACTCTCCATTAGTTAAGCTTTCAAATTTTGCTCCAAAGTGAATTAAAATTAGAGACGTGTAAAATAAGATGATGGATGACAGAATCATTATCTCTTATCATGCAACTTTTGGTCAGTTTATTTTTAAAACCCAAAATTTTTAAAGAAATCCCTGATGGCTTCCTGAATTAATTCAACAATTATATCATTTGATAGCGTAAGTTGTAATTTGACTGTTTTTGTAAATATTCTAACCTACGCCATGCCGGATAAATAGTAATTCGTCGAAAATGTAATTTGTCAAAAAATCATAAATTTTTATTTTTCAAATATAAAGAAAACTTTTACTTAAAATTTGTCTGGGCCATCTTTTTCAACGTAAAATTTCATCAAAAAACCTAATATGTAGAAGATGAGTAAAGTTATGATCAAAAAACCTACTTTATATTGAAAAAGTGGCATTAGGCAAAAATTTCTAGCCTTAAGAACTATAAACCTTAATTTTGTCTTTTTTTCATATCATAATTTGGCACAGAAAACGATGAGCTGAAAAAAATTGCAGAAAAAATAGTCTTTATAAAATACGAATCAGGGGTTAGCGGAGTTGTCTGTTAACAATGCGCGTCAATCATTGGCCGGTTATACAAAACACATAGCTACGCCAACGCGAGAAGATCGCTTAATGAAACCTGTTTGTATTGTATTTAAAAATTGAACTTTTCAATTTTTCGACGAATTACTATCTGGCCCGCCATGAGTCATGGCCCATGACTCATACGACACATTTCAGGTTTTGAAGCAAACCGCAAAAAAATCGTCGAATTTTTTAAATAGAATTTAAAAAATAATTGCCTCAAAAGAGAAAACGTTACTTTAAATGAGCAAACGTTACTTCACAAAGAGTTGCTGCGAATTAATATCCGGTGTATACACCACGTAATTTTTTGAACATCAGCGCAACACAAATTTAAAAAAAAATATATAGATTTACATAATATTGTTAATTTCCTCCCAAAATCGTCTCTCTAGTTTAAATTTTTACAAAATTTTCTGTGTTCCTACATATCTTATTATGTGGCACCACGTCGCCTACCGATTAAAAGAACGATTCCAAGCCGATTTTCACACGATGTGTTTTTATGTACATTCGAATATTTTGATCCACCACGTTTATTGAAAAAAATAATCTCCAAATAAACTTTGAAACATCTTTAAAAACTTTCAGGTCAACCCATAATTTTAGCTTTAATCTTTCCGTCGTAAAAAGTGAAATATCTTTCTATTCAAATAAACATCCCTGCCCAAGTATACATAAAAATGTAGCAAATATTCAGGGCTGATATTTTTAAAATTTTTGACTTGCATGTCAAAACGGACTCAAAAAAAGTTGCTTCTATAGAGATATATGATGACAACCACCTTAAGATCCTCTCAAACATCTGACAATCTGACGCTAATCTTTTGCTACCCTTCTCACAGATAGATATGAAAATATACGAGGGACCTCTTAGTTACTTCTCAAATATACAATTGTAATTCTCATGAACACTATTTACCGAACTTTCCAAAAATTAGAACTTCTCAATAATTTGAATAGAATTGATGAAATTATTTCGAGAAAATATATCAACACGAGTGATAAGCAAAAACTTCAGAATTCTTTTTTAAAAGTTTCCCCGGGAAAATTTAATTTGAGTTAAGATTTCAAAATTTGGTTATGAAAAATATTAAGCGGCCAATTTCTGGAGTGAAAAAATGTGATTGGAAAGTCATTCTACAAATTATCCTGTGTATGAAATTTTATACAGTGCCCAATGTGTAGAATCAGAAAACTAATCGTAAGATGCGAGTTGGGTCTGATCAATTCGATTTCAAAAGCACGTCTTGCGTCATATTTATATTTTAAGCCGTTCAAGCTTGATCGCTATTGGTCAAATCAATTCTTGCGTAGGCGGGGTTAACATTGTTTATTTTGAGGGTGAATGAAATTTGTGCCTGACGCGGGAATCTCACACTTCGACGACTGTGCACTTTTTATGGTCATTTTATCAACATTCTAAAGTCAACAAAATAATTAATATCTAGTCAAAAATGAAAATTTTTGTTGTAAATATGAAAAAAAATGTAAAAAAAACCAATAAGTCATTTATGAACAAAGGATGATCTCTAGCGAACCTAGGGCAAATAATCGACTCAAAATAAATATTCTGATGCATCTGGAGTTTAAAAAAATTGTACTCTCACTAAATAATAATTATATTATATTGATAATATTATATATATAAATTATATAATATTATATATATTAATTTAATATAGCAATATCTTCAAAAACAACTCCCCCAAGTCAGGCCTGAGAAATTTTTGATAATTTTCTTGTTGAAAACTGACTAAATGGAACTCTAGCAATTTGAAATTGCTAACTCTTGGATTTACTCCATTAATTTTTCGTATTCATTGACTGAAAACAAACTACATGCTAATTAATTTAATTCAATTCTATCCTGAACATGAATTTCTGTAAAAGATCGACAGACTCAGATCCTATAACAAGATAATTTATACCGACGTTTTTCCTGTGTATGGACAAATACGCTATTTCTTGCTATAAAAAAATTTCTGATATTTGAATCGTAAAAGTTTTTGTATGAATCGAATAGAATTCTTAATTTTTTAAATGTATGCCGCGCTTGACTCCAAATGTTTTTATTTCCGGTATCTAGGAAAAATGAAAGAAATCCACAGATTAGCTATTTGTCGATTGATAAATAATCGTTGATTAAAACGCAAATTTCCACGATTGAAAAATAAACTACTTAATTTATACAATCCTTTCCTTGCTGCAAACACAGACATTTAATAAATGCAACTCAACACAAAAAAAATACGGTATAATTCATAAAACATAATGTACCGTAAAAATAGGGAATTACACTTTGTAATTTACACATTTATTTAACAACATTTTGGTTGGATTAGTTACAATTGGAGGCCCCAATGGACAATGGTCTGAAAGAACCATTGAACCATCGCCCACTTTCAGACTAATAAGCACCAGAAAGACTCACTCGGGAACTATTTCCAAGAAATTGCCTTGGTCAATTTTAGCACAGAAACTAAAGTGCTCCAAGAATGAATGAAATCTAAATTGGTCGATTTTTGCCGTTCCTATTTATACATAGCATCATGCTAATAAAGCTAAATATTGATTAATTTTCCCGTATAAGTATTCATAATTTTTGCGACCGTACCGTAATCAATCGACAGATTAGCTTTTTGTCTAGAAGACTTAATATTTTAACATCCGGTATTTAAAATACCGGATCTTAAAATATATATGGAGTTAACCACGGCCGATAACAGTATTGCCCTGATTTTTATCGAATTAAACCAGGGTTTTAAGAGACGATCATCAGAGAGAAGCTACCGGTCATAATATTAACTGTTTTGTTTGTTCAGGTGAACCAGTTTAATTAAGGAAGGAAGGCATATAAAATAAAGTATGAAAAAGTTACGAGGAAAGCATTTTAAGTGTGACATTTTTGACAAGAGAAAGAATTAAATATATTAAGCATTTAGAACATCCATCATGGTGCGCATGTTAAGCAGGAGAAGTAATTTGAAGTTTTACTGGTCGTTCATAATTGTGAATGTAGTAGTTATGACCAATTTGAAATCGATTGTAATTACTTCTATCACCAAATAAAGAGTTCATCCAGCTGTGTACACTTTCTCGATCTGTCCTGTCGTTGCAAAATTGGTCCCAACATTTTGAACTAATAANTATAAAGTATGCCTCAGTGTTGATACGTTCAAAGTGATTTCTAAAACTCGAGGCGAGTATTTTTAAGTGAGATCTAAAGTACTCATATACTAAGGACGTTTTTTGCGCGGGCTTTAAATATTGGTATGAGTTTTCGCGTTTTATTTTTGCGAGGGATTTTTTGTAAATCTCACAGTGGGCCTTATGGTAAAAAATAGCCTCGCCCTTTGACTGCTGTTGATGATCGCGGATGCGTGTGTTTAAAGGGCGTTTACACATACCGACATAGTCTGCTCCGCAATCGCAAATAAAGTGGTAATTGGTGTCGGGAGTTTCAAAAGTTGGGAGTCGGTCTGGTTTACCGGATCACGAGAATAGTTGGGCGATTTTAACTGTTTTAAATGCGATGTTTATTTGGAAATTGGGGAGAACATCTTTCATTTTTTGGACAAGTTGCTTTGCGTTCATCTCAGTTTTGTAACATGAGTATTGTAGGCACAGAAACGTGTCAATTTTGATTTTTTCCGGTTTTTTGGTTTACTCAAGAAATTTCTTCATTTTTTTTTCACGAGGGCTTTGGGGTATCCGTTTCTATAAAAAATGGTTTCCATGATTTTTAGCCCTTCTGCGAGATAAAAATCATTAGAGCTTGCACTCTCTACATTGTGAAATTGAGTCCATATATTTGAAATAAGGTATCTTTTTGGGGTGATAGGTTTTTCGTAATTTTGTAAAATTGTATTTAGGCCGAATTTTGGGTAGTGTTTAAATTTGCTTAATTTATGCTCCCCAAACTTACTATTGGAGATAAAAAGTATATTTGTGGTCAACTTGACATCTTATTGGTCCATGAGCGATGTTCAAACTTCTATTCATTAAAATTGTAGGTTTTAGGATAGTAGCCTACTACTATTAGTAGGTTAAAAGTAACTCATGATAGTCTAGTGATATTTGATAAGACCTCATGATAACGCATCAGGTAGGTAGTCTCGTGCCTTTTTAGATCATCAATGATGATTCATCATTGGCGCAAACGAGAAGCTTAGACACGTGCCCTCAGGAAGCCACCTTCAAATTTTCTCTGTTCTGAGTCAGAAATTCTGACCATAAACAATTCCATATAAAAACTTCGTTTTTGAAAATCCGTAAAAGAGATATTTTTCAGAGGCAGAAATTGAGAAAGTTTTATCGATGTGAGTTTTTTTTTTATATTTAGGCTGTCTTTTGATGTCTTCAAGTAGTTTCAGAAAACCTGACTTAGGAAATTAATCGTTTAATTGGCAGTTTTACTAAAGGGGTATTGAAAGTTACAATAACACCAAAAAGTGAAAAACATATTTTACACTCGAAATACCCCGGGGAGTTAAAACTCTCTAGATCTGATTATTATCAGGAATTATTAAAAACATATCCTCAGACGGATAATTTTCACCAAAAGGAAGCGCAAAATTAAAGAAACGGCAAACGGGCACTTTTCGTGAAAATCATGGTACGAAATTGGAAATTTCGCACAAACTACAAAACTACGGGGGTAGAAGCTCACTATATGAAAGGGGAAGGGAGAAACACATGGAAAAAAGGGGGCCAATGAAAATCGAGGATCTCAAGATAAATGAGAAAAAATCGATAAGGACAAAAAACAAAAACCTGAGAAACTTGGAAATATTACCCTACATTTCACTCAAAGAATTAAGCGAGAATATATTTACTGTCACACCGGGGGAACATTTAGTGAAAAAATTAGGGTGGTAAAGAGAAAAAACAATGGAAAATTTTCTTCAACAAATTGAATACAAATCCCAAAAATATTTGAGTTTTCACAAATAAATCCCAGAAGTAAGAAACAAACTGAAAAAATTGAAAATAATGCCATATTACCCCGGGGTCATGAAAAAATTTTCATTAAAAATAGTCTTTGGTTAAAGTTTCATCAATAAAAACTTAAAAAATATATTTTGAGCAGGGTTCACACCGGTTTAGTCGTGGGGACATTGTAGCGCAGCGGTAGGGACCGTCTATGAAGCGCACCAGTACGGGTTCGAATCCCGGTAAGCCCACCAAAGACTAACTCGCGGCCAGGCCATAATCACGAACAGATGCCCTCAAAAGGGACGTGTAAGCCTGTATCGAGCAACCAAACATGGGACAAATAAATACAATAAACATAACATACAAACTAAAATAANTTTTTATTTGAAAATTTTGAAAAATGGTCCGATTTGGACAAATATTTTTATTTAATTGTTTTTTAATAAGTGTGGTCTTCATGTCATGAAGTTCATGAGCTATCTGAGAATTTAATCGAATGGGTCGCGTAGAAAATTCGAAAATTTAACGGGTTGGACACTCTATTTACTTTAGAGAGTCACTTTGGTTGAGAACAGGTTATAAATAAAAAATAAAAAAAATACCACTTTTTTTAGTGGGTCCTAATTAAAAAATTGACACGATTTTAATTAAAATTCCGAGATCGATTTTTGCGCGGACGGCCTAGTGGAGATTACAATAATGGGACAAAAAGTCTTTTGAAATCATTTTAACATGAATTTTTTTCATTTTCTTCACTGCTTAAATCTCCTTGAACTCTTCCTAAACCGGATTTTATATCCCCTATTCACACTTTTGTTAATTTCCCGGCCCGGATTAGGAAACGTAGTGTGTTTTTAAGAAGTAGGGCCGGGATATTAACAAAGGTGTGAATAAGGGATATAATTTTAAAAAATAAAATTATATGAGCTGAACAGACAATAAATTCAAACATAAAAAAGTATAAAATTCAACTAAAAGCTTGTTTAATTGCTTTGATAATAATAAACAAGAAGTAAAAAAGTATCATTCCGCTGGATTTGCACTTTGAACCAGTCTAGGATCGAGCTATTGAAAATTATAAATATACAACAGGATTAATCCGAAAGGATCGCCGAAAGTTTTTTGCCAAAAAATTTCGGCAATATTGGGCATTTTCGGCGATATTTCCACTTTCGGCGAAATGGGGACAGACATAAACTTTTTCGTTCAAAAATGAGTGAGCGTTCAAAATGACGTCATATGTTGAATAATTTGTATCACCATAATGCGAATAATTAAGTTCCCGACGGACGGTAAAGCTGAACTCTCAAACTTGTTTTAATTTCTGGGGAAATAAGCTTTTTCGATTTATGCTCCCATAAATAGAAAATTGCATTTTGGTTCAGCCGGATGTCAGTTTTTGAGATTAATAGAAAAATTAAGTTGATCAGATAAAGTTAAAAATGCCACCAAATCAAAGCTCATGGACCAAAAAACCGCTAAAATTTCAAACTAAACGGAAAATGTTTCGAAAACAGATCGGTACATTTTTTTTAATTTGGTAGCAGTTGGATAAGCATGTCTTCTTTATTTTTGGGGGAAATTATTTTCAATTTTTGCTCCTGTTAATAGAAAATACCATTTTAGTTCAACCGGAAGTCAATTTTTCAAGTTTCTAGAACATAATTTTCATCCGATTGTATCGAAAGTACCTTTCGGTGTGAAGCTGCTGTAATATTGAAGTAGAGGCTGCTAACCACATTTTGAAATGGCTTGCCGCGTTTTGAATTGAAAGTAAGAATCTGATTAATCTGAGACCAAACATAAAATGCCAACAGAGTTAAAGCTGGGAGTTTAGTGACTTCGACTGACGATCCTCGCAAGTTGTGATTCACTACCCAGGTTTAAGATTCGATTTCCGACAGCTTTAATAAATCATTCGAAAATATCTTTTTAAGGGGGTACCCGACGGAATATTTTGCGCTCATTTAGGGCCAATTTTAGAAGTGACTCAAAAATGTTTTCAAAACTGTAAATATAATTTCAGNCAATTTGAAATTCATTGGTGGTATTTTCAAAGCTCTACCTAAACTAGAAAGTACTTTTTTGGAGTTTGAAATCAGCGAAGCGATTTAAAAAAAAGAAAAAAAATATTTTGAAAAAAATACGAAATCTCTTTTGTCATTATTAGAAATGACTCAAAAAAAATTTTCAAAACTGTATACACAATTCAGACAATTTGAAATTCATGAGTGGTATTTTCGAAGCTCTATGTTAACTAAAAAGTACTTTTTCGAAGTTTGAAATCATCAAGGCGATTTAAAAAAGAAAGAAAAAATATTTTATTTTGGAAAAATACTTTACGAAATCACTTTTGTTATTATTTCGACGTACTAAAGTTATCTTGGTGTCAAGAAGGACTTTAAGGGTTTTGAAAACATGCACACATATGTATACAATCAATCTGAGTTAACTTACATTGTAAACTTTCGTCATTCTTTCTCTATTCAAAAATATAAAAATTAGAAAAAAATTATTCTACATATTATTTCGATGAGAGCAAAATTATAACTGATTATTGTTTTGAAGTTTGTTGGAAAGAATAAAATGTAGGTTGATTGTTTGTTTTTTTAATAACCTACAAGGCAAAAAATTCGGTATCAAAGAACCTAAAAATCAAGATTTTTATTTGTAGATAAAAAATTTGCTTTGATCACAATCTTTGCAAAATCGGCATTTTCAGTTTTGGTATTTCGAACGAAAGTTAAAGATTAAAAAACAGGCACATAAAAGATTTGTGTGCTTCGTAGGAGTTGGTATGTCAGGGTCATTCAGCAAATTTCAAAAAATTTCTCCATTTGTTTTTTTGCGTTTTATGGGTGGAACTTTTTTAGATGAAAACCACGGTTGCTTTAGTTTTTTCCCATAAACGTAATTATTTTATTTAATTTTTTTTCATTATTTTTTAGTATATATAGAAATATTTTAAAACTCAAAAAAACCTGCTCTTGTGGCCAATTTCTCCAGCTGTATGATGGACAATTTGTTTAATTGTGTCAGTATCAGCTGCGTTCTGATAGAAATTTTGGACAAAAAACTATTTGATATCATGTCGGGAAACAGCTTGATTTTATCAGGTTTGATATCGGAAGTTATTTGTCTTGATTGAAAAGTTTTTCACCTGACGCAAATATAACTTTCGCAGCTTTGAAATCACTGCATTTGGTAAACTTATTTTTCAATTTACTCAAATCCAACGCATGGTAGAAAATTTTGATTTCTATTTTTGAATTCGCATTTGAAACTGAGTGAAAATAAATTGGTAACAATCAATTTTTCGATAAAAATTTAAAAGAAAAATTATTTTTTTCGAATTTTTGCCTGAACTCAAACTTTGAGCGCTTTCTAGGAAAAAAGTGAGAGTGGTATCAAAAATCGCTTCAAATTAAAGTTCTCTTAAATGTACTTGAATCTATACATAGGAAAATAAAAATTGATATTAAAACATGGTGGCGATGTTTTTTTTGGCAAAAGTGCAAATTTTCGATTTTTCGAAATTTCTAGAGTTTTGAATTTAAATTTTCAATCTTAATAATAAAACGACATTATAGAGTGAACGTTTTTCAGAAATTTCATTTTCTTACCAATATGTAGTTAGTCTAGGTGTATTTTTGAATTTTCGAAAACTCCTTTTTAAAATCATAATATAAGTTAGTTCATAAAAATTTCTGAGAATTAAAAGTAATTCAACCGAAAGCTGAAGATTACAGGTGGTTTTTTTGATATCAGTTACAAGTCTGTGCGATGTATTGTTTGTCTCCGCGCGCCCTCGAAAACACCCTTTATACGTCGGGTACCCCTTAAAAGATAACAAAGTCGTGTAATATAACCCCTGAAGCGAGTCAGATTACAAATTTGATTAATTTTTTCGAATCATATTCTGTAAAAACAAAAATGGTAAGTCCGGATTAAAAAAACTGGGAAACCGAAAAAACCCGGATCAAAGGATGGGGCTTTAAATTTCCAAAAAGATCTCAATGTAACCAGTTTTTGATACTATCTCATCGAGAAATTTTATTTGGTCAATTTATGATTTTTCATATTTCGCTGTGAAAATATCAATTTCAATCATTTTGAAGAGTCAATTTAAATTTCATTACAATAAATTATTTAAATTAAATTTTTGATTAATAAAATTAATTTATTTACAGTAAGTTTCTGAGTTAGGAACGCGTCATAAGGTTTAAAAAATACTGTTCTGCCAAAACGCTACCTTAAGTTTTGTAAAAATTTTAACTTCACTTTTTTTGAAAAATTACCTTGAAATTCCCAAGAAACGGACAGGAGCTTTTTGCTTCTCTCCTCTCAGAATTCGCCAAAATATTGAAAATGGTGCAATAATATACAGTTTTTGGAAACATTAAAATAATTTTTTGTATTTTTGCTTTTTCTTCGCAAACTTTTGACTTTGATTCCGTCCACTTTCACAAAAATTTCAGAATCTTTCATGTCTTTTCTTGATAATTTCTGAGAATATAAGGACACACAAAGGACACCAATCTCGCACGCGAATACTCTTTCTGGGTTCGAAACTTGTGCTTGATTTGGCTGATTATTGAAGACCTTCCAGAATCAGGATTTGTTTTACTGAAATTTACATTAAAAATAGATACCGTATATCATTAGGGGTGGTTGTTGATGTTGATTGACCTTTTTTCGAATCGGCGATCCATAATTAACGAAAAAATAGGACTTTACACTGGGACCCGAAAGAAAAAATTTAAATTGACAATTTACTTGAAAAAAACACTCTGGCGTGATTTTTTCAGGCGAAAACCGATTCAGATTTACTTGTTTTTCAGAGATGGAATAAACTTGATTTTCAAAATTTAAACGATCGTGAATAGAAAAGGATAATCGACGGAAACAGGCGCGTTTTTAGTATATAATATGGATATTATTTTAATACCATTTGAATTTACCATTTCCTTTTGGCAATAATTTTTGGGTCAAATTTTGTTAATATGACACCAAAGGATAAATTACAACCCGTATGGGGTCATATAATCTATGACCCAATACGGTCTTCTGACTTCATATTGAGGGAAATTTTATGAAGATTCAATTACAAAAAAATATTTTTTGTATACAGGTGTATGAATTTTTTTGTTCATCTTTTTCCAATTTGGGGACAAATTCTGGAATTCCACCGTTTGATTGGTTAAAATCTTGGGAAAATACGTAGGTATTTCCCAAAATTGATCGTCTCATCGGCGGATAGGCAAGTTATGCCAAATCTTGAAAAGAGGAGCAAAATCATACATACTGTACATCTTTTGAATATGACCACAAAATTTCAAGCCTTCGTCTATAAAACAATTTTTATGATTTTTTTGTTTAAATTATCATATTTTTTTCGTAAATTAATCAATCTTAGAGATCCGATGTTGCCTACAGGGCCGCTTTTATCGTCAAAAATGGTGTTTCCAAAATTTCCTTAATTTGACTCTAGCGCAAATATGTGGTGGAAATTGACCATGGTTTAATACCGTTTACGTAAAATCCTATGTATATGTTTTTGCTAACTTAATCATAAAAATATTACTTTGACAAAAATATGATTTTTAGGATCCTAGGCAAAAATTCAATATGACTACGACTGCGTTTCTCAGATTTGAAAAGCTTTTTTACCTTTTTAAAATAAGAGAAATTAAGAATCGAATTCGCTCGAAAAGCAAAAAGCTAACAAAAAAACTATGTTGCAATTGACGTTGCATAATAACTATTATGAGTCAATATAGGTATTATGCCCGTCAATTGCACATACTTTTGTTACCTTTTTGCTTTGCAGAGCGATTCGACTTTTAATTTCTCCTACTTTGTATTATAATATGACTATTTTTGGTTGTCATAATAAGAAACAAAACTCCTTTTCTTACTTACCTTTGCTCAAATGCGTCTTTCTACGCCAAGTTCTACAGCTTTTTGTAAATATGCTTGGATTTTTTTGTTGTATTAACTTTATGGTTTCATTTAATTCCTCTAGATCGTGCAATTTGCATAATTTTCTCTTTCAAAGTGGTTTTAGCATTTTTTTTCCTTTTCCAAAATACGCTAACAAGCGATGTGGATTTTTTCTGCACAATCTTTTTAACTCTTAGACGGAAATTTAAAGTATTATTTACATGTTACATAATTTATGTACTACGAAAATATCTTCCCTCCAAAAAAACATCTAGAGCTAGAAATTACTTATCTAATTTATACCACCAGTATAAGCGCTCCTGAGCTCGATTTGAAAAAATTCATTTTTCCCAAGGTCGAGGATTTTTTTTTTGAAATCCCCTGGGTACCTTTAGTTCATAAACGCAATTTTAAAATTTTAAAGAATTTTAAAAAAATCTAATTTTTCTTGATTTGAAATTATTAGGAAAATTGTGGAACAATTTTTTCACTGTTTTTGTTTCAACTTTCGAACAAAATAAAACTTTGAAAAACGAGAAATATGACCAACTTATTTGTGAAAATTGATCTTTTTTTAAGAAGAAATAACATAAATGTCTAATTTGTCGCGCGCCTAGAGGCCCGGATTTCTCACCAAATTTATAAAAAAATGGGCGTTAAATTAGTTTCGCTAATTTAAGCAATTCTGGCTCGACCACAAAAGTTCTCCTTATAAATTTATTTCATTATTTCTCTCACTTATGATTATGGCAATAACCGAAACGTCAAATAAATACATTTTTTCTAAAATGACTTATTAATAAATTATTATATCTCGAAACAACCCTACAAAAAATAAAAATGTCTAAAGATATTATGTTAATTTGGACAATTAATTTGCGAAATCTGAACCTTTTTTCGTTTAGGTAGGCTTTTCTTTTAGGTTGCACCCCCCCTCTCCAGCAAAAACCGTTAGGAGCTATCAAGAAACGGTTTTTTGATCGTGTAGACAACCCAAAATTTTAACCGCTGAAATTTTTTTCGGTTTTTCGAGCCTTTACCTGGTTTACCGTAATCAGCGGGAAAACACCGTAATTGGCTGGTTTTGAGAAAATTAAATTAATTGCAAAAATTTTTTCCCTTGAAAAGTTTAGTCCAAATAAGTATGATTTTAGGCCCCCATATGATATCTAGTGTCTATATTTCAAAAAAATGCTCTTTACAGCACCAGGTGTGTCTTGGTGTCAAAAGGAAAAAAAATGCCAAAATTTTTTTTTTTCGAAAGTGACCCAAATAAGTATTACTTTCATGTTTAACTTATGATTAGTTCTCTCAAAACCGCCAATTACCGGTGGTTTTCAACGCTGATTACCGGTAAACCAGTTAAGCTCGAAACCGAAAAAAAAATTCAGCGGTAAAATTTTGGCTACACGTATGCAAAAAAACCTTTTCTTGATAGCTCCTACGGTTTTTTGCTGGAGAGGGGGGTGCACCTAAAAGAAAAGCTACCTATTAATTATTACTGTCAACATGTGTTCCAAGAAGACAACGGCGAATTTTTGGTCGTTTTGTCATAAATTTTTTTAACTAAAATGTTTTGTAAAAAAATCTAAAATTGACATTTTTTTAATTTGACTTCTCATTATTCATTTCTTCTTTTTATTAAATTTGTTCCTTATTATTTCCTTTTAGACGATTTTCTGTTCACTTTTGGACCGTAAAAAACTATTTTTAATTTGACCTAGTTTGTGAATCCTAAACCTTTTTTCCGGCTTCATTAATTATTACTGTCAAATGTGTCTAAGAAGACAGCGAATTTTGTCGTTTGTCATAAAATTTTTTCACCTTAAAAATTCTGTAAAAAATCGGTAAAATTGACATTTTTTTTAATTTGATCTCAATTATTCATTTCTTCTTTATTTTTTAAATTTGTTCCTTATTTCCCCCCAAAAAGTATTTGAAGGTGTTTGCTTTCAAATAATTTCCTCATAAAACAAATAATAAATTAAATGAATCCCATTTTCCTTTGGATAAGATTTGCAGCATGAAAAAACTTGCCTTGGCGTCATTTTATCTGTTTCAGATTGTCGATACCCTTAGCAACAAATTAGGAGGTGTTTTTCTTCTTTATCAAGCAATCTCACCCAAATTCTGACTAACTATGAAAGACACATTTAACTGGTCGCATAATTTTTCTTTCAACGCGTCCACCTTTTCCATCCTATTTTGAATGGCTGAAATCAAATAAAGGTATTAGATTTTGAGTTTTATCGGTATTTCAGTGATACCGTATATTTAATAAGATTCAAAAAAAAATAGGAAATAAAATTTTTCAGTAGAAAATTCAAAATTTTTAAGTTTTCAAACTTGTATTTCGAAATTACTGTTGATTTTTAAGGTAACCTTTTTTTTTAGGTCCCCCCTGTCCAGCAAAAACCCGCGGGGAAATTTTCCCCTTACGAGCGTGTCCTTTTTGAACGCCCGTGGCAGGGAATTTTTCTGCTCTGACCTCGTCCTAAGGGGTTGTCGTTTAAACGCACTTACCTGTACGTAGCAGTGTATTTTTAAACGGACAGGTTTTACGAGTGGATTTGGGTTACAAAGTCCTGCAGCGTGCGTTATTAAACGGGCATTTGGACCGTTCAAACTCATCCGTTAAAAACGTGGACGCGACAGTTTGCATCCCAAAACTGCATCTTTAAATGCACCTTGCAGGACTTTTCAACCAAAATCCACTCGTAAAACCTGTCCGTTTAAATACACTCACTGTAGTAAGTATGAAAACGCGGTTTAGGATAGGATCAAGTAATAAAATAGTAACCGACAAAAAATTGTTTTTCGTTCTTAACCCGTGATTCCGGCAAAAACATGGCTAATTTCAACATAAAGAAAAAAAATCAATTTAAAAATGTTTGCAAACGGTATTTGAAGCAGTTAGGTAACTTTTATTTTTAGGTGGCCCCCCCCCTCTGGAGGCAAAACCGTTTAGTAGGATATCGAGAAACGGCTTTTTTGCATCCGATAGCCAGCAAACTTTTAACCAATGAAAAAAAAATCGATTTTTAGGGTCTACCGGGTTTACCGGTAGTCAGCTTTGAAAACATCGGTAATTTGGCGGTTTTAAGAGAGAACTAATCATAATTCAAACTTAAAAATATTACTTTTATGGCGTGACTTTTCCAAAAGAAAATTTTTCTGGCATTGTTTTCCTTGGAAAATCGATTTTTTTTTCATTGGTAAAGTTGGCTGGCTATCGGATGCAAACAAACCGTTTTCTCGATACCTTTACTTACGGTTTTGCTTCCAGAGGGGGGGGCACCTAAAATAAAAGTTACCTTAGAAAAATTTTAAAAATATACGAAATTTAATTTTTTCAGATTGTCTGAACACGTTTCCGAGTTTTTTGTTTTGAAATTTATCTATGTTGTTTTGGAAAAATTACTTGCTGCTCAATAGAAACTGAAAACAAATTGAAGCGGTTAATCTTTTGAAAGCCTAATCAATGCAAAATTTTGATCAAGGTCCGTTTTTAGAACATTCATTTATATCTCGGTAAGATTAGCTCAAGCTAGGCACATCGGTTTTTTTGAAAATGGTGTTGAACCAAGATTCTGAAATAAATATAAAAGCCGTTTCGAAACCCGATAATTTTAGGTAAAAAATGGCTATGTAAAGCGACATGTTGTTTCATAAAGGTGGCCTAAAATTGAAAAAAAACTCTTACAAGTAGAGTTGCTAGTTCCAAGGCTATTCTTACTAACAAAGAAAAAGAAAACCCAAATTACTTTACTTGTCGTGTGTTCTGTAAGAACATCTCATTTTTTCGTGTGAAAAAGTGTCGTTTTCTTGTCAATATGAAAAAACTCGCCAAAAATTTATAAAAAATCTAAAAAATTGCGTGGATATTTTACAATTGGCTCTATTTCGGTGTCATATTGACAAAAAAAGATTCTTGCCAAAAATTCTGACGAAAAGTTGTACTTTGATGCCAAAAAATTTGAACTTCGAAAAATGTGCGGCGTTCTCAGAATCGTCTTTTTAGAACTTTACCGGTTCAATTTCCCGGTATAAACCGGACATCACGGTAAAAAATCCAAAAAATTTGGTCTTAGAGTTTTTTTATTTAGCTGTTGGATGCAGACAATCCGTTCGCGAATATCTTGTCCGTTTATCAAATGGCAGCGGACAAACTGTGGGGTTGTTTCCTAAAAAAAAGTTACCTAATAGCTTTTAAGGCAAAGCTAAATTTTCGCCCAGCACCTTCAAAAAATATTTTTATGATCATTTAAAACTGAATCAAGTTTAAAAAAAAATAGATTTTCAATAAAATTTTTAAGATTTTCTTGAAAATCTACCTTTTTTTCAAATAAAGAGAGAATAGAAGAACAGTATTTTATAATTAGAAAAAAAATTACAGACAATAATCTCGGGATTGTCTTTAGTCTTTATTACTATATTTTGAAAAATTGAACTAATTTGGTTTTCAGTTTCATTCAAAATTGCACAGAATTTTGACAGTAAGGCGGTGGGTTGCGAAAATTTCTTTCGTATTATTTTAAACCTTTACTGGCTCTTTTGAAACAGCAAAATGGAGTCTCGACTTTCTCGCTGTCTGGAATCGGCATGACGATTTTCATTAGCTGGTTCTATCTTGGACCTCGGTTTTGGTCGATTTCGATGGATCGGACAACGTCCTAAAATATAAGATTAGCAGATTGAATATATTTTTTTAATTATTAGAACCATTAAAATTGACTGGGTAAAGTTTTATAATTAATAAAATGAGTTACAGTCCCTTCGCTATCTAACTTGTTACCACTTTTTGGAGGTGGTTTTTTTTTTTAACTACTCCTGTTTTTTTTATTTAAGGGGTGGGCGTCGTAATCTGGCTACCTTTCAATCCCGCCTCATAATTAATTCTAGGCTAAATCAAAATTTTTAACCAATTCGCGTCAAATTCGGATAATTAGGTTTAACATTTTTGCTTACAAATAATTGAATTTCCTAGAATTCGATTAAGAACATTTCCGATAATTGTAATGTCATGCACGTTTTCGCGCCGTGGGTCATATTTACCAATAAAAAATGTTCATATTCATGGTGGAATACCAGGTTTTTTATTGCGGGTTAAAGCAAAAAAAAAATTTCTAATTTTGAAAAATTCTAGATTTTGTTTCTAGATTGTTTTTGAAAAAAATAATTGCCACCATGAGATTCCTTGGGTCAACTTTAGTCATAAACGATATTAATATATCATAAAATTAATTCTATAAAGGCTCAAAAAAATTACCGACGCCCACCCCCTTAAGGGGGTTGTGGGTGTAGAATGTTGGAATTACTCGGGAAATAGCCCTCTCCATCCAGCTGGATTGGAAGGGTTGATAACGGCAGATAAGAATAAATGAGGAATAAAATACTGGAGATATAAACCTTCTCTATCACTTGCAAGTACTTTTTTTATTCTGGTCAAGGTGGTCTACCGTACCAGTGAAAAACCGGTAAAAAATATGTTCTCAATCACTAAATCAATAATTACGTCAAATTTTGTTTTCAAATTGGAATAAAACTAAATGATGGAACATACGACGCTTATGAATAATATTGTCCGTCTATCTTGAATAAAAATCTATCCTTCGTGTTTTTATGGACGGAAAATGAAGATTCAGAAAATTCTCATTTAAAATCATATAAGTTTGCGGTCAATATTGTTTCAAAGTTAGATAAGAACAAAGACTGATATGAAACCTACGAATAATTGTTATATTTTTGTCACATTTTCGTTGAAAAATTATTCTCTGTTTGTTTATCGTGAAAAACAGATTCATTGTTTAATAATTTAATTTGAAGCTTTGGGAGTATATGGACATGGGGCTATTGATTGAGAATAAAACGCCCACGCAAAAACCTCTAACCAATCAAACCACTTTTGCGTCGCTTGGTCCAATTCAGAGCGTCATATTGTTTCATAATACTTTTCCCACGATTCGATAATTATAAGAAACAATTTTCTTTCACTTCTTGCTTTATTTTTACACCCACAACCCCCTTAACCTAAAAAGCCCAGAACTGCCATAAAGAGTTTTTAAACGTACTTTTTATGCCTGTTTATAGATGTTCTCGAATTAATTTATGGGTTTTGAAATATCAAAAAAAAAACATTTGAGAACTTTTTCCGATTTTCAAATATCTAAAATTGGAAAACAAAACAGACTTCAATAACAAGTTTTTTTTACAAAAAAATGATAACTGCTGGCTGTATTTTATTCGCGTAAAAATCCAAAACTTTTATAAATTTGAAATTTTAACTACAAAAATTAAAGCAATAAAATGTACACTGCCTACATTTGTCATGTAGCTTTCTAAGCAAAATAATAGTTGAGGATATGATATACGGTATATCAACATACAACTTAAATCGGGGTTAATGATAACGCCCATTTTATCCGATAAATTTATTTTTTATGCTCTTTAAGTTTGATTTTCGTTTAAAAAGTTGTTTTTAAATTTACGAAAATTAATTTTCCTTCTATTTCGTATAAGACTTTATTTGGACTCGGGGATTTGTATCGATACTATAATTATCNTCAAATCACCCAAAAGGTGTTAAAGGGATATTTCCTGATCTTATCAAGAAATTCATGATTTCAAATTTGTATAAGAAATATAAAATAATTTTTATTTTTATTTTGAGAAAATTTTTTTACTAATGTTACATATGTATGTAACACATCTAAAGGTTTAAGTGTTCTAAGGCTATTTGAAAATAAGAAATTTATTAGTTGAAAATAATTCCTTTTCCCAACAGAACTCGATCAAAAAATTAGAACGCGCGCCATAGAGATAGTAAACGTTTTTGACACCGAGTTCCGTTGGAAAAAGGATATGGTATATTTCATAATCTTATGAAGAAATTCTTGATTTCCAATTTGTATAAGAAATATAAAATAATTCTTATTTTTATTTCGAGAAAAAATTTTAAATGTAACATATGTTTGTAACATATCCAGAGGTTTAAGTGTTCTGAGGCTATTTGAAAATGAGAACTTTCAAAGTTGAACATAATTCCTTTTCCCAACTGAACTCGATCAAAAAAATTCGAACACGCGCTATAGAGATAGTAAACGTTTTGAGACCGAGTTCGGTTGGGAAAAGTATATGGTATATTTCATGATCTTATTTAGAAATTCTTGATTTCCAATTTGTATAAAAAAAATATGAAATAATTCTTATTTTTTAACATTTACAGAGACTTAACCCCTAGACTCATAGAGCCATAAAAGTGGCTTTCATTTTTTTGAAAAGACCGGAAAGGANGAACATAATAAATACTTTGAACAGATTAAGTTTCCCAATAGTGATCACAAGAAATAATACTAACAAGCTTTTTTTTGTACATGTATATGAATTTTCTTGTTGATCACTCACTTGCCAGTTATCTCATTATAAAATTCTTACGTTCATGTAAAAAAATATTATCGAAATTATCAAATTCTAAAATTTTCGAGTTAATTATATTTTTTCTATCATTACACAGAGCCATTATCCGTGTTAACAATTTGGATGAACCGGAATCGAAAGTTTATTTTTTAAGCGAGACTACGTACCATACCTTAGGCTTGATTACTTATTTTCGCAAAGAATGCAAAAAATGAAAATTGTAATTTCGCTATTTATTGAAAGCCGATTACGCGCTAAAAAAATCAACTTTCGATTCCTGTTTCGAATTAAACTATCTTTGATAGAAAAAAATTGATTATTTCATGTCTTTAACCCCTAGACTCATAGAGCCATAAAAGTGGCTTTCATTTTTTTGAAAAGACCGGAAGGGGCAAAAATAATCAAAATTGAAGTTCAAGGTTCAAATCGCCCATAGAGTTAGCAATTAATTTCTAAAATGATAGAAATTTTTTTTTTGGATGAGCCGTTTGAAATATATTTTATCCTACTTTTTTTTTGGATTTCTCCTGAAATTTTTCTTTATCAGCTATATCTCACAATTTATTTTTAAAACAACAAGGTCTAAATACTTAGTTTTTTAAGAATTCGCTTGACCATCTTTAAAAAAAATATAAGTTTCTTCTAAATGTAGAACTTTTTTATTCTTTTTGTTTGAAAAACAGAGAAATTGCTAATGAATGAGGAAAGCGGGGCGAAAATATAAGGCGCAGACATATTGTTTACCACTAATTTCATCATTTCACAGGTGGGAATTATCGTTTCATAGACGACCCGATAAGGTATTTAAATCGGAGGACCAGGTTAAGGAACATAAGGTTTCACTTAATTTTATTTTACTAGCATCTATATAAAAATCGTATGGTTCTGTAGAAAACAGTTCGAGTAACTTCACTTTCCACAGCGGAAATAAAGTGATTAATTTTAGATTGTCTTAATATAATAATTAAAAATTCGAGTCTATCCTTATCCATGATTTCACAACAATTAATTGCCTAGCACCTAAACCTTTCCCATAATATGACTTTCAAGTCAAGCCAAAAAAGTGGCTTCTCATGCCTCTGGGGGATATCAATACTCTATGAGTCTAGGGGTTAAGTGTTCTAAGACTGTTTGAAAATGAGAAATTCAATAGTTGAACATGTGACTGGAAAATCGCGAAAGCAAATTTGTACAAAAAATCGAGTTGGGAATGATTTCGCCTTTTCCGGTAATCGGATACCAATCAAGCAGAGTATCTCCAAATTGATTAAAAATAACATTTGTATCAATATCCCGTCCATTGCTAAGTCTACGAAATATATGAGCCTGGTGATGAAAAATTAAAAAACGATGTTCAAGTAATTGTCTTTTACTATCGAGCGTGAAACAATGTTTTAATTCTTCGCTCAGCAAATATTTGTTAACTATGCGTCTGATGCCCAGGTTCTGTTCAAAGCTATCCGAGACAACTGGTTGACATCTTTTGCACCCCAATTTTGAATTGAATTGAATTGAAATTTTGATTGAAAAAGTTTTTCACCTGACGCAAATATAATTTTCGCAGCTTTGAAATC